>VCNE01011098.1:0-16425 GCA_009869805.1 Oncopodura yosiiana
CTAATCTAATCAGTAACTTCTCAGCTGGCCTTCCTACGATCTCCTATTCCTAATTAATCTAGTCAGTAACTTCTCAGCTTGCCTTCCTACGATCTCCTATTCCTAACTTAACCTTTTTCTAACCTAATCAGTAACTTCTCAGCTTGCCTTCCTACTCCTAACTTAACCTTTTCCTAATCTAATCAGTAACTTCTCAGCTGGCCTTCCTACGATCTCCTATTCCTAAATTAACCGTTTCAAGTATACTTGAGTATGTCCTTAGTCAATAAAACCAAAAGAAACAAGTGTTTTATGAATACCTATGCAATGCTAGATTCATATGTAGCCTCTGAAGCCAATTGTAGTTTAAATACGACAGATTAGAATTTATTGCAGGTGTATACAGCATATTCTGATGATATAGAACCGATATACCAGTTATAGGATAAAAAGTGTAAAATGGCACACACAAATATATGGGCATTGCATTAAGTGTTAATCATTGAATATTTTAATTAGCGTGCGTATATTAGTGAATTCGTAATTTTATGCATTTCTTACAAACTATAGACTAAATTCCATCAATATTACTCTTATTTAACTGAATACAACATATATATAAATATATGATCATCCTATGACAGTGAGAGTCAATCAAAATACAATGGAATCTGTTTATAACGGTAGGCCAAAAGCCAAACAATTTCCACCATTATAGACATAGCACCGCTATTTTTAGATAGAGTCTGTCTATAACGAGATTAGGAGCAAATCAAACACATAACCGTTATAGAGAAAATATTTTTTTGATCAGAAAAAATACTAAATTACATAGACAGATTTACTCACAGCATTGAATTGAGTTGGAAACCCTAGCAAGAATCTAAATTATAGCTTTATTTAGATATCTGTCAGTATTATCCAGAACTTTCGCCACTCTTTCTCCAGATAATGGTTAAAATGCTGACAGATGGGAAACTAAAACGTTTACATTGCACTCAGCTTGTAAACGCAGAAATACGGCAAATTATAAATGGCCTACACTGCTTGAATTTTTGCAAACTCATTTATAGGCTTCCAATACAGGAAATACGGTAGCTTATCATCGATGGCGTTTTCTGAGAGAAAGTTAATTTAAACTTTTAGGCACCGTATTTCATTGAACAGAATCTGAGTTTCAATCCAACTCCAGCATATAGCAAGCTTCATCTAGAGGAAATACGGTACATCATTGTTACAGTAATTGAATGTATCATAATCGATGGATTAGAGTTTTAAAGAAACCTAATACCCTTACTACATTCTAGGCTCATTATTGATGAAATATGGTTCACTGTGAATCTGTTGTCAGTAGTGGATCAATTACCGTATTTCATCGACAAATCACCCGCCTCTACAAAACTCTTCATGACATTTTACATATTCACACAAGTCGCAGGTTTCCACCAAAATTTTGCTACCGTAATTTTCTATTAGAGTCTCAAGTGATGTCCTAGAGGGAGAGACATTTGTAGGCTCAGAGTAGAGAAAGTACGGTGCTTGTGCATTAACGTGTCTACATCTTTGACTGGAGCCTAAGAATTTGAGAAGGCATAACGTACCCTTGTACTCGGTGTTGTGAAGAAATACTGTAGCGTAGATGACATTTCATCTTAAAGTACCGTAATTCATTGACTCGATCCAGTTTCTTAGCTGGGGGTCGACTTTTCTAAGCTTTCTTTTGATAAGCAACTTTGAGGAAAAATTTCCAAGTGTCGGAAAATTATTTCTTCACAGCCAGTTCACATCAGTACAATATTTTATCAAAAATAAACTGCCTGATTTTAAAAATCTCAATGAATTTTGAGTCCAGTTAATTTACATCTAAAAAATGCAGAGAAAAAAGTGCGACATTTTGGTCCATAAGAGCCCATATTAGAATTTCCTAAATTCAACCTATTGATTTCAAAAGTACTTTTTTGGCTTCCTCTGAATGAGATCTTTCGAATGAGTCATTAATAATATTTGAAATCCTTTTATCGGTACAAATGTAGTATATTAGAACATCCATGCACTCAGATAGTGTCACTCACTATATAGATGTAGAAAGTGTTCACTCACCAATAATGTATCACAGCCACCAACAATACTTAATCCAAGGCCCATTTTATCTTTATTGATTTCTATTGTAGTTTCTCTACCAGGTGTAATGTCACAAGAGTCAGCAGCTCCTTCATCGACTCTTCCTTTTCCTAAACAAGTCATTTTACTAACTGAACTAGCAGGTGATATTGATGGTGAAGTTAATGGAAGCATTTTTGGAGAAGGTGAAGCAGATTTTACTACAACTGCTGGAACATTTGTTACACATGATTCAGGAGTTAAAGTTGATGAAATTGTCGTTGGAGATTTTCTTCCTTGTTGTTGTTGTTGTAAAACTGTAGACGCTTTTGATGGAGAAGGAATTTTAGTAGGTTTTGGTGGTAATTCTAATTAGAAAATTATTATTATTATTATTATTAAAATTTGGCATTACAAAGTTATAAAAATACAATTTCTTTTAGAAAAAAATTACTTGGTTTTTCTGGTAAATCTTTTTTCAATTCACCAATTGCAAGGACATTACTTGTAGTAGTACCACCATCAACATTTTTCTTAAACTCAATTACAGAAGTTGTAGTATCTTCACCATCTTTTGTTTTTCCTTTGGTAGCATTGCATACAACTATTAAAACATTTCCTTCAGCCTTTTTCAGTGTACTAGCAGCCTAAAGTATAGATATGTATTAACAAATTGTAAAATACTTTATTAACATTTCATGCTATATTACATGTTCATAATCAGCTCCAACCATATCTTCTCCATTAACAGCTAAAATCATATCTCCAACACATAGGCCAGCCGTATCTGCTAAACTTCCTTGCTGTATATCAGATACAAATATTCCTTGACCTAATTCTGCATGTTTTCCTTCCATAATCATTATTCCTAGTCCTCCTCCTCCACTCTACATTTTAAATATTTATTACAAATTATTGAAAACAATACAATCCAACATAATAGAAAAGTCTAACCAGTTATATTTCAACAATTTTCATTTTTAATAAAAAGTCAGAAAGTGACATTTGTCCAAGGTATTGAAGTTATAGAATTAGCATGGACTTGGCATAAAAATACAGTGGACTCTCTCTATAACGTAGAAATCTCACAATCAGTCTCCCGTTTAATTCTCTATGTTAATACATTGTGCTCACTCCTTTTATAACGGATTTGTCTATAACGGAAATCTATCTATAAAGTAACTATTTCAAGGCATTTTATGAAAAGTTACTCTGTCTAACCAATAACTCTTTATAACGGAAATTATGCTATTTTGCTCCAAATTACAGCATAAAGAGAGTTTGTCTTTATAACTCTCTCTATAACGTAGAAAATTTTTTGGTGTTACATTATAGACAGAGTCCACTGCAGTGCACTGTACTTCAAGTCCAATGTTACTTTTCCGACATATTTATATTTGGACACTTTTTTCACTTCCAATTCAACAACAAGTTAGACATTTTTTAAATTTATTAATTTTGTACCTTCTTAAGCATAACAACTCGAAGTCCTTTAAAATGAGCATATTTCTCTTCGGGACTCTGCTTTTCAGTAGATGTACAACAACAAAAAAATAAACATTTTGTTAGTACTTTTTCATCTCCACAACAAAACTTTGTCATTTCCACCAAAATATTTATAGAGATGAAAGGATCAAATTACACTGGTAAGTAAATATTATTTATATCTCACTCAGTATGATAATTCTCCTCTTATCTCTCTCTCTCTCTTCTCTTTATCACAATTATTTTAATCAACTAACCTCGCCTTCTAGAAATACTGGAAATTGCACAATTGGTTTTACAGATATTTCGGCAAGCCCATCAAGTTTTCTATAGACATTAATAAATAATAAAATGTTATTTTTAACACCTGAGTAAATAGAAAATATATAATATGATGATTACCTTAATGCAATAATTTTAAAATGTTTTTGAGGTAGACTTTTAATCAAGGCTGATGCCTATTGATAAATATAAGCAATTACAATTATCATTAATTTTATTTCCTCTATCGAACTAACTTACATTTAAATGACATCTTCCATATAAAACATTTCCATTACATTCCAAGATCTCATCTCCAACTTCGAGTGCTCTTGTACGATATGCTAAGCCTGCAGGATTAATACCACAAATATATGTTGCCATTTTCATACGATCTCGATGTCCTGCTAAGCTGATTCCTGTTTTAAAAAAATATCAGAATTCAGTCATAATTAGTATAATGAAGAAAGATGATAATGCTTCCATGTACAGTGGACTCTCCCTATAACGTAACGCCAAAATATTTTAAGATTTTATGTTATAGACAAACTCTCTCTATAGGGTAATTTGGAGCAAAACAGTATAGTTTCTGTTATATAGAAAATCAATGGTTTTTATTTACTATATGTTTATATGTATACATATATGCTCGAAGGAAAGTTTTGCGACACAAGAAAAGTTTTCAAGATTTTAAATATTGGAGAAAGTTTGTCAAAAACGGTAAAAAATATATAAGCGAAGGTGGCATTTTGAGCCGATTTACGTTATAGACAAAGTAATTTTAGTTAGAGACTGAGATTTCTACGTTATTGACAGATTTACGTTATAAAGAGTTGTGTTATAGAGAGAGTCCACTGTAATTAGATCTAAAGATACAGATCATGCCATTAATTTATTTACCTAAACCCTCTTGTCCTCTACTTTTTTCTAAATCTGCAATAATAATTTTCGCATTTCCATGTACTTTAGCTACATCATTCCATCTGGCTTCAATTTTTTCTGAAAAAAAACACATAAAACAATATAATAAAATCTCAACAACAACGCCTTATATGAAACGTACTTGTAGTATAACCAAATTCATCTTCCTCTTCTTCTTTCTGCTCTTCATTCTTTATCGATAAACGCTCAGCTTTAGACAATTTCATATTACCAGCACTTGCACGATCAATCTAATTAATCAATACATATTTGACACCATTCCATCTCCATATTTTTTCATTTAATCCTTTTGACTTACCTCAACACCTTTCTTAGTACGAATTTTTCCTTGTAGCATTTGTCTATCTTCCACAATTTCATCTTGCTCTTCTGAATGATCTGATGATTCTGCAATAACAGGCTCCTTAATGACTTCTTTAGCAGCTGTCTCAGTTTTTTTATCTTCGTCGTCAGCTACTCCTGGCTGGAGTGTGACAACAATAATAATAAGCCAAGTTTAATTTTTTAAATATTTGATTTTTTTATATATATGTAGAGTTTACAAAACTAAATAAAACTAACTACATGCAACAAAAAATTACAACGAGACAAGAAATAAATATAATCTTTATATTTTCCTCTTCTATACTTCTAAATTATTATGCAATTATATATAATATGCGTCAATTAGGTAACATATATGCAATAATATACATGTATTAAAATTAAGAATGATGATGATGATGATATTCATATTTAATTATTTATATGTGTACCATTCATTACTGTGGTCATCAAGTTCAAAGGTCAAGTATACCATATATACTTATAGTCAGTATATATATGTATTTTTTATTTATTTATTACTTTTTCATCTATAGTACAAGGTAAGAATACTGAACCCTATAATTATTATTACTTATGAAAGAAAATTCTGAGCTTCCTGGTTGCGTTTATTATTTGGCACCGAGGTAGAGTGATAACAAGTGACAATATATTGGAACACACAAATATCCAAGAAGACATGTCAATTTTAATAGTATATAGCGATTGTCACATTAATTCTATGCAGAATCTATTTTTTTTATATCTGACTGAACAGGAGGGCTATAGAGAATTCCTAGATATATACATATTTTTCTTCATCATTTTTTTTACTATTGATTGATATTGACTTTGGTTCATTTCTTGACTTTTTTTTGACCAGGAGGAGGACATATATACATAGAATAGATGCTGATGAGAGAACTGATGGTTGTGCAGAGTAGATTGTGCTGATGATTTTGCTAATTGGTTTGATTTTTGAAACAAGATGACTTTGACTTGACTTGAATAAGACATTTGTAGAACAAGATAGATTTTTTAAAGAGTTTTTATAATCTTCATCAATCAATCATTCCTTCCTATATCCCTCTCGATCACTACATACAAAACAAAGAATAAAAATAAATAGAGTGATGAGTAGAGTAGTATTATATAAAGTAAATACTCGTATTATATAATAAGATTAATATCAAATTCTATCAAATTCATTTTACTATTTATATAAAAAAATCAAACAACAAACTGTTTTACAAAGCATGCAAAATATGTATATCTCTCACTTTACTATATACTACTCTCACTACAGTTCAAAGACTGTTATATAATTCCCAGCATGCCAACTAATATTATAAACCCAATAAAGCACCCAAATTATTTATTATTAAAAAAGCTAGCAATGAATTATTTTTTATTAGCCTCCCTCTATAACTATAATCCAGCCAAAAAGCCAAGTCAAAGTCATCCACAATTAAGCTTTCTTCTTTTATGTTTTATCTTTTAAAAAAAATTTTTTTTAAATAACTTTCTTATCCTTTTTGGAATTTTAGTATATACAAGGAATGTCAGAGCTCCCAAAATGTCAAGTCAAAGAAATTTTTTTTCCGCAACCAAACCAATAATAATTTATTATAGAGCAACCACAACAGGCACAAGTTTTTTTTGGACAGCACAATATACTTCTCTGCAGCTTCTCTCATAAGAGATGAAATCAGTTCCTTCAGCACTAATATATATATATACCCAAATTATACACACAATGGTACATAATATAAAAAAATATTAATATCATATCTTCATTTCAATCATCTTTCTTTTTTTTGTATGACTTCGCGCATCATAAAGCAAATATATTTGATCCCTTTGCCTTAAAGATGACAATAATAATAACAACAGTGCACACATAAGAAACAGAAAACAAAATAGCAAAAATAGAAAATAAAAAAGAAACAAGGAAAGATAATAAATGAAAGTGGGCGACAAGAAAAGTGAGTCTCCTTTTGGTACAATTGTATATATAACTTATATTCCTTTTATTTGTACCAAGTCCACAAATAATAAGTAAGCAATAAGAAAGACAAACTGGTCAGAGACAGACACAGAGACAAGTGTATATATATATAAATATATAATTAGTAACATATAGAGAGAGACACATATATATATATAGATCAATACAAACAACAGGCTACGTAAAATAAGAAGAGAAGGACAACAATAATTTCGAGTTAAAGTGTAATATAGTTGTGTACAACACACATTTATATATAAATAGTGAAAGTTAGTATATATCTGTATATTATTAGTAAATGTTAAGAAATAATAAATCTACTTAAATGAAAAAAAAACTTAGTAAAAAGCATAATTAAGGTGAGTGAGAGAGATGTGTTATAAATTTAAAGTAAACACAATTTCGATGGGGGTGTGAAAATTCACCTGAATTACGTCAGGGATGGTAGTAGTAGTAGTAGTTGTCTCTACAACGTCAGCGTTAGTGGTAGTAGTAGTATTAATTGGAGGTTGTGAAATAATTAAGGGTGCTAAATCTTCTACTGATGCAGTGGTCGTTTCAGCTTCAGTTTCTTCAGTTTCTCCAGTAGATTTGGCTTTCTCTAAATTCAACATTTCCTTTTCTGCCTCTTCCTCTTTCTCAGGCTCTTCTTTAACTATAGAGAAATCATCTTTTCTCTCAATACGACTTTCATTTGATTCTGTTGCACTAACACTACTACAACTTGTTGTTGTATCCGTAGTTGTACGACTCATTGTTCGTGTTGTAGTAGTACTTGTTGTTGTACTTGTCTCTTCTGTCGTCTCAGTTTTAGATGAATGTGATTGAGCTGTGTGCTCAAATGATTGAGATTTGGTTTCGGTCTCTTCTGAACGAGAGTTTTCAGAGTCTTCTGGATTTGCTATAATTCCACCAGCACCATCAGACTATATATAACACAGTATAGAGATAGAGAGAAAAAGAAAAAGAGATAGATAGAGAGTGAGACAGAAAAAGACATAAGTAGTCCATATATTGAAGTATATTTGAAATCATGCAGTAAAGTGTAGAGAGTGATTATATAATTATATAGAAGCTACATGAAGTGAAGCACCCATGAATGAAATTTGTATATGTACTATTTGTCTTTGAATTTACATAGTTATGTATATATGCAATAATTTTTAAAAAAATAACAAACTTACCCATTGGACCAGGCTTTGAACAAGAAATCGAACTTTATTCCCAGCAGCACGAATCACTTCAACTGCTTTCTCATGACTGGCTGTTCTTAAATCAACATCATCAACTGCTAAGATACGATCTCCAGTCTAAAATTTAGTAGTAAAAATATTATTACATTAGCCTACCCTTTACCACCATATATAATACGTGATGTAAATTTGAGTGTATATTTTGAAACAGAGGTCACAGGTCTTTGAAATTTGAAAAAAATATTTAGTTGCTCCTGTGATTACAGCACAATCCATAAGTTGATCTGTGCGAAGTCGTTGAAAATGATACGGTGCGTGCCGTAACGTATAGACGCCGATTGCTTTTCTAAACTATTTTCTTCTAATTTTGCCAGAGGCTCTGGATAAAATTGCAATATATGACTGGAATCTATATTAAATTTGCTACAAAATGCACATTTCCGTTTTCTAGTACTAGCTAATTTTTGTGCTAAAATACATCTTCAAGAGATCACGTATTATATATGGCAGTGGCTTGTATGGTATTTGATTATCACCTTTAATTGTCCAGTTTTTCCTGCTGGACTGTTGAGCAATACATTTTTGATAAAAATCCCAGAAATAGCAGAACCAGAATCTGATCAAAAAACAAAAATATTTCAAAAGTTACGTCTTTCATAATTTTAAAAAATTCATTAAAACTAACCTGGCCCTGCATTATACAAGTCAACTTTTCCTCCAACAATACTAATGCCAAGACTTTTTCCAACTTCTCTTTGTACTTCAACAAGTCTTTCAGGAGCCCAATGTTTAGCTAATAACAATGCTCCTTCATCTCCTCCAGTACTACTACTTGTAGTTTTTGTAGTCGACGATTGCTCAGACTCTTTTTCAGAAGATGCAGCTCTTACTAAAGTAAATGTAGATTTTGCTTGCACATTTTGTTGATCAATTGATGAATCCAATTGCTGTGAAGATGATTCTTCAGTAGAACCTCCACGACTCAATGATCCTGTCACTACTTTTGTCTTTGTTACTTGAGCTACCTCAGGTGGAGGTGAAGGGAAAATTGTTACATGAGTAACAACTCTTTTTTGAACTATTGGTTGTTGTTGTTGTTGTGTTGATGATGGCTCAGATGTATTTATATATACGGTTGATGTTTCATTTGCTCTTAATGGACTTAATGTTGTACTCAATGTTGATGTATGTTGTATTTGCTGTTGTGGTGGAGAACTAATTACTGATATTTGTTGATCTTTACTTGGACTACTACTACTTGTTGCTCCACTACTACTAATACTAGTAAGAGATGGTTTTTTCATAGCTGTTGGTGGAATTGTATCATCTGTTGCTTCTTGTCCATCTGCTGGAGTTCTTGCCATAGAATCTGTTAATCCGGAATCAATATCTTTAGAACACGAAGAAGTTAATGATACAAGAGCTGCTGATTGTTGAATCAAAAATGTCTCTTTATGAACTTCTGCATCAATTGATGGAATATATGATACACTGCCAAAAAGAAAAAAAGAAAAAATTTATTTTATAGATTAAAAATCATTTATTAGTATTTACCTTAAATCCTTTGAGTACAATTGAGCACGGCGTAAAATAGCTCTTGCTTGGGCATTAGTAGCATTTCTTAGAGATTCATTATTAATAGCTGAAACAAAAAAATATATATATCATAGTATATATATATATATATATATCTTTCTTTTTTATTCCTTCTCTTACCAACAATATAATCATCAATTTGAATTGTCCCATCTCGTTGTATAGCACCACCTTTAACTATGCCAGTGACAATAACGCCATTACATCCACCATCTGAAGATACATCAACACTAACTCCAACGGGCTCATCCGCCTCCTTTTTAACTTTGATTGTCCTTTCTAATGCAGAGGGAAGTGGTGGAATTGTCGTTGTTGGTAATTGAGTCGTAGTACTACTTGATGATGTATTGATTAAAGTGTAAGAAGCAGTTGTTGTTGATGCACTTATATAACTAGGATCTGAATCTTGTGTTATAGGTCCAGCTCTATATGAAGTAATCAGTCTCTCTGTACCCACTGGCATCATCATTAATTGATTGATTTGTGTTGTTGTAGTAGTAGTAGTAGTAAAATTATTGGTATTTGTAATAAGATCCAATTCAATATTTTCATTATTACGATTACTACCATTTGTCATCATTTTTCCATTAGTTAATAATAATGTTGAAGCTTTAGTAGTAGTAGTAATAAGTTCGGAAGAAATTTCTTGTGGTGGAGGACTTGATGGTAATGGCGGAGGAAGTGTTTCTTTAGCAGGTGAAAGAATATAAGATACTTCATCACTATGAGTTGATGAAATTGTCGTTGTATCTGGTAGAGGAAGTGGTTTAGCTAGAGAAAGAGAATAAATATGAATATTCAATTACTAAAGATGGTTTAAATTAAATTAATATTGTCTTTTGATTTATGTATAATGTTACATATTAAATTAATTAAATTTAAAAAAAGCTAACACACCTACTGCTATTTGTACAATTCCTCGAGGAGCTCCTTTCAATGCTTGAACGGCCTGATCTAGTGAAGCATTTTCTAAATTAATTTCATTCACAGCTAAAAGTCTATCTCCTGGAATAAGACGTCCGTCTTGTTGCTAAAAAAATAATGAAAGATTAAATTTTTTAATTACGTATTTAGTCTTTATAATATAAAATTCTCTCTTCTTCTTACCGCTACACCACCTGGTACTAAACTTCTTATTACTATTACTGTCTCACTTGGATTCATTGGATCTTGATAATCCAAAATACTAAAACCTAGACCTCGGTCACCTTTGGGTAGCTCAATAATATGTGGTTCTAAAGACAATGTACAAGAGTTTCAAGTTAAAGAATTTAAATACATTATGCATACATATATAATATCATTATCCACTAACCTGAACTCCACATAGCAAGTCCTGTATATAATATATATAATAATTGTAGTTTTAATAATCGTAAACAAGACTTGCTTTAAAAGATCATAACTAACCTGTTAATGGCTCCAAAGAACGAGATTTTAGTTTTGAAAGACTTGTTTCTGTAGCTGCTGTAGTTCCAGTTGAAGCAAGTGAACCATCAGATTTTGCTTTGACGAGTCTATCTGATCCTTGGAATAGATTTTGTAGTGAACCACCAAGGATATTCTATATATTTTTGTCAGTTGTTTTTACACACAGGACACAGCATAAAAATTACAAAGCAAAAAAGCAGTTATAGATTATTTGAGCATTTTTAACAATTCATAAAACTCATCCAAGGAAAAAACCAAACTTCAAAAAACTAAAACTTGAAAAATAATAACATGTATATACCCTTGCTGCAAATGCATTGCGATCTTGTGTAGCTGGATCAATAGGTCTTGAAGGAGGAGCTATAAAATTTATTACATTATTAATATTTTTTGATTGTTATTATATTAATTTAATTACCCTGTCCTGGACGTCTAGCACACACAATTCTCACATGAACTGGAAGATCTTTTAATATTGATACTACTTCCACATGATTAAGTCCCAATAAACGTCGACCATTAACCTCTAACAATTCATCACTACTTTGCAACTTTCCTGCACGTCCAACTGGGCCATCAGCAAGAATTGAACGAATATAATGATGTGGTCGAACCTACATCAATTCATTTATGAAATTAGTAATACAAATTTTAAAAAAGAAATATTAAAAAGATAATTAACAAACCTCACGCCCATCTTCAACATCGACAGTTCCTTCCAAACTAATTCCTAAGCCACCTCCTTCTTTTGCTTTACTTAATTGAGAAACAATACTGAAAAAAAATTAAAAATAAAAATTATTATCCTATACAATAATTTTTAATCGTTTTAAAGCTTTTATTATTTTTTATTTACATGTCACAATCTGGACCCATTATTTTACTCCATTTTGCCATTACTGCTGCTTCGACAGTTGCTAATATTTCTCCTTCATATCTTGTGTCTATTAACATTTCTAAATCCTCAATGTCTAAATCTTCATTTCGAGTTTCTACTGGTGCTCCATCTTCTTCTTCATCATCCTCTTCTTCTTCTTCCTCTTCTTCATCAATCCCAGTAGTTGTAAGAATTTCTTCACCTTCATTATCCTAGTAAGTGATTAATTACAATAAATTGAGTTCTGTACAAAAAAACTATATTCAGCATATTTATCTATACATTTATTTTACATTTATACACATATTAATGAACGTGCAATTTTAAATTCAATAAAGCCAGAAAGTAATAATAAAATAGTGGTTAAAAAAGTTCAAGCCATCATAGAAAATATATACAAGATTTATTTGATATATATCCAGCATGTGTGAAAAAGCAAAAAAAGTATTCAAGTTTGAAAGCATGCAACATAATAATACTGCAACCACTTTTTTAATATATTTTTTTAGTAATTGTATACGTACAGAGTCCGCTGGTACTTGAGGCAATGATAAAGCCGAAACTGATGAGGGTGTTGGTGGCTTGTGCTCCGAATGACTGATGGCCGATTGTAGCTAGCCCAAATAAAACAAAATCGAAATATTGTCTTTTTTCATTCACTCATTCATTCTTTTTTTGACTAAAAAAAATCTCCTGGCTTATTCTATCTCTAGCCATCAGTTTTCGTTTAACATTAGTAGTAGTATATACTAATAAATAATTACTAATGCAATTTCTTTGTGCAATTTAGCAAAATTTCACTTTATCTCCTTTAGCCCCATTTACAAAAGCATTTGTATAATAAGTGTCAAAAGTAATCCAATATTTAATAAGGACTTTCACTTTGCTTTCTCTTTCCCAATTTTAGTTCAACTGTATTTACACTTTCTACTACCGTGTCATGTGTGTTAAAAATATATATATATATATTTACATTACAAAGTGCAATATGAATTTTTTAGAATATATTTTTAAATATTTTGTAGAGTTAATTATAAGAAAGTTAATAATAAATAATTTTGAATATTTAGCATTATATATATACACTGTTTTCGTTTTGTTTTTGTACATAATTTTTTTAGCTACGTATGAGAAAAAAAGAGTATATATAATCTCTTTACCTGATCATATTTACTTCCATGATGGTATCTTTCTAATTTAAGATGAACAGATGAACCTGTTTTTCTAAGTACTTCTACTGCTTGGTGATTTGTAAATCCTTGAATTGGTTGTCCATCGACCTTTTTTTAAAATAAAGAGTAGTATAGTAGATCATTTACAATTAAAAATTTTCATGTTATATTATATGCTCATTACCTCTACTATTCTGTCATTAATTGCAATTTTTCCAGAGACATCAGCTGCAGAACCTTCACTAATACTCTTCACAAAAATTCCAGACAGTTCTTCTACATAAATAGATTAATATTGATTGAAACTTATCAGAATAACAAAAAGTTGTTCTGTTTTATATCTATCTCCCTTATTCTTACCTTTTTCACAAACATATCCAGCAATTGTAATTCCAAGTCCATGAGAATCTTTTTGTAATTCTACTTCTACAATCTCAACTTCAGGTAATGTATCAAATGAACCTCCTCCTTCATCCATTCTCATTTGGGATGTAGTTGTTGAGCCTTCAGTAGTATGATTTGCATATCCATTAGACTGCATTAAATGTCTCTCAAGCTCTTCAGGGTCTCCCAAAATCTAATAATTTTAGTTTTTTTTAAATGTACTTTTATAACTTTAAGAGAATATAATACTAACTCTAGTTGGGACTATTGGTGCTTGACTGGTAATTGCATCAGGAGACGAGGGCTCAATAGGTCTAGCAACAACTAGTCGAACACAGCTACCACATTGTCGTAAAACAGCAGCAACTTGTTCTGAGCCCATGCCCAATAAATTGACATCGCCTATAAAAGAAAAATAAAGAGTAGTAGAATCAGAAGTAAAAATTTAAAGTTATTAGTCTACTAATTACCAATTTGAAGAATATGATCTCCACTTTGAAGCCTTTTATCTCTATCGGCCACACCACCAGGTAAAATTGTTTTTACAACTACTCCCGTACTTCTTCCACCAATTATTCCAAAACCAAGACCTGTTCCATCATTGATTAGTTCAATTACTTCAACCTGTGCCCATTCTGTATTTAGCTATAATCAAATAAAATTTTAATAATAATAATCATAGAAATAATAGAAATATTAATTAATATATATTATGTACTCACCACCATTTCTGTGCCCTTTGCTTCTTCAGGAGAGGTAGACAGCTCCCCACCTTGAACAGTGGGTTGCTGTACTACCCCAACAGTATCACCAGATACAAGAGTTTCTGGTGTTGGTAGCAATGACTCTGGAGCTCTTGCAACTACAATTTCAACCTGTCCCCTCGCTTGCTGCAAAATGCCAATCGCTTGTTGATGTGTAATTGCTGACTAGAATATTTTTATAAAAAAATAAATATTTAAAAGAAAACATATTTTCATTGAGTAATTATATTATTATTATTACGTCCAATGGTTGTTTGTCAAGTCCAAGAATCTGGTCACTATATATGAAAAATCAGTTTTTTTAAATATTATTTATTTATTCAGATTTTATGTATATTCCTTCAACTCACCCTTCTTGCAGTCGTCCATCTCTATTTGTAGATAACCAAAAAAATTAAAACAAAAAAATATTATTCTTCATAATATGTACTAACTTTTCTCCTTAATATAGATGCGCCAAAAACTTTATTATAGATAGAAATCTACACTGGCAAGAGAAGATTACAGAACTATTCTTTCTAATAAGACTCCAATAGTCAATCCACTACTAGAGGAGTCTTATTAGTGTTTGATGAAACAAGTCAAGCAAAAGTGACTTTAATACTACCCGAAAAGTTGGAAAGGAAATAAGGAACTTGGAGTGAAAGTAACCTTCTAATTAAGTACTATAAGACTCCCTAAGACATGTATAGAGCTTTTACTTTCTCAAGAGATCACGTTTCTATATTCATTTTAGTTTCCGTGACTTGAACTATATCCTTTCATTCACACAGTTGGCACAAGAGCTTATATAGAATCTAGAAAATGTAGATATCTGAGATATATACGCATTTCTATATTTTTTGTCGATTTATATTTACAAGCTTTGCCTTGCATGTTTGCACTTACTAATTACATATATTGTGTGTAGAGTTGTTGTTGTACATTCCAAATATTTACTTCTTCATTTTAACGGCAATAAATGTAACACTCTAACCCTTTATAGCATGTAAAACAACTCTGAGAGTTACAATTATTATTATTATATATTTCTTTCCTCTCATAAGAAAGAAATTCTGGAGTATTTTGGCAAATTTTAGTAGTGAAATCTAAGAAATACTCAAGGTTAATAGAACAATTCTAAATCAGAGAAAAGACGTTACGCATAATATTAAGAGTATAAATGATAATATTTTTCGTTGAAAAATGAGTTAATCGCGTGCAGTCGTTCGTTGTATGTGTTTGATAATTTGCCTGTACAGATTTTCGTTCAAAATTTTTATATAAATTATTTAGGTTAACAAACATCAAAATCAAATATATCTTGTGCTTTACTGCACTTTCATTGTTTTAATGTATATTGAGTTCCCCTTGAATATACATATGTGCAAAACAAATATTTTATCATGTTATTTATACTTCTCAACTGATGCATATAGTAATGCTGATCAAATAATCGGAAATCCGAGAATCATATGTGATGAAACATTTACTAATTAAACAAATTAATTAAGCACATTCTTTTCTTTCTTCAGTCAATACAAGAGAATCAATACTATTAATTAAACTATATATTTAAAACTAAACGTCCATACATATTCCATTTGTAATATTTCAAGTAAATTCCTTTTAGATTAGAAGATTGTGAGAGACAAGAAGTCTTCTAAAGCAATTTATGTCTAAAAGAACCAACACTAACTTCTTTTGACTGCTCCACAGACACCTTTTAACTTTAACAATTAATTACCTTGTAAAGTATCACATGATAAATTGATGTGTTTCACTCCTGGCGATTGTTATAAACTTTTTATACAGAGAAGGAATGTGTATATACTGAGTGGTCATTGAATTTCGACCAAATTTTTAAAACATTTATTTCTCAGTGAAATTAAAAGGTACAACGTCATAACTTCATATATAGTTTAAGTAACTAATATAGTTACTAAATCCA
>VCNE01011104.1:0-12326 GCA_009869805.1 Oncopodura yosiiana
TTCATAACATAAAACTAAACAAGAAGTTATGTCAATTTCTCATCTCACCCTCACCTCGATGTCATATATTTACCATTTTGTGATATTTTTGCGGGATTCATAGTACTACTAAAAAAAATCATTCCACATCACAAAAAATATTAAAATTCTGAATAATATATAAGTAAACTTTTCTAAATGTAAATAATTAATAATTCTCACCTTAATAATCTTTACTTGCTAACAATCGTTTTGTAAAATGTCAAACAAATCAGCAACTGCTGCTACGGCATTGGTTACAACAAGTACTTTTTCAGGTATTCATCGATTTATTTGGGATAGGAAATCTTTGCCATTGTCATCAACATCAAGAGCTTTAATTGTAACTGCTCATCCTGATGATGAGGTGCTATTCTTTGGTCCAACAATCTTATGCCTACTTAATCAATTGGGCCCTCATTCTGTTCATCTGTTGTGTCTCTCTTATGGTATTTATTATGCTTAAAATTAATAAATTTTTAAAGGTCAAAAGAATAAATCTATGTTTTTACTTATTCATTATTATAAGGTGAATATGAAAAAGGACCGGGTCGTGGCTTACGAAGAAAAAAAGAATTGTGGGCTAGTTGTAAGCAGCTTGGTATGAAAGCTGAAAATGTAATGATTGTCCGTAGTGAACTATTACCAGATTCTCCTAAAGTTGTCTGGCCAAATAAAGTTATTGCACCACATGTTACATCATATGTTAACGCACATCACATTGACACTGTAAGGGCTTTATTTTAGATTTGAGTCATTAAACAACTCACTCATTTTCTAAATATTTTTGTAGGTAATTTCATTTGATGCAAATGGAGTAAGTAGTCATGCTAATCATATGGCTATTCATTCTTGTTTGAAACATCTGGTCAATAATCAAGCTTTGCCTGCTCGTAAGTATTTTATTCATTTTAAAAATAAAACTGACTGACTTTTTTGATTTTAATAATATACTTTTTGTAATCAAGGTTGTAAAGTTTATACACTTGAATCTGTGAATTTACTACGAAAGTACATTTTTGGAATTTTAGAACTTCCTTTGGAATACTTGGCGTTCCGGTACATTTATACAATTGGTCCCGATAGTCAGCACAAACTGATTGTAAGTGTATTTATGATATTGATTCATTTTTTCAAGTTTTTTTTAACTTTGTTTAAATGGAAATTATAGAAAGCTATTCATTCACATCAAAGTCAAATGGTTTGGTTTCGTCATCTTTATGTGCTATTTTCTCGCTATCTTATGATTAACACGTTAAATCCTCTTGTATGATGAGGATATCATCGCTATTTATTTAATAGAGAAGACAACTGGTATCATCAATTCCCATATATGAATTTCCAAATATTTAATGATTGTTATTATATTAATATTATTGTTATATAAATGCCATAGAGCAAATATGCAAATCACAAGAATAAAAATATCATACTTTAATAAATATAGCATTTTAGTCATCTCATAATTTTTGATATCTCATCCCATGTAGTTTTATAAGGTAAATAGATGAATTGTAGTATATTAACAAGTTATCATCTAGAAATTAAAGAGTGTCTATCACTAATTACAAGATAATAGTACAAGACGTGATAATTAATGATAATCTGATCTTTAACTGAATTTCATTTTCATATTCATTTTTGTAGTATTCATAATTCATACAAATGTCGGCAAAAAATGTGTTTGTTAAGCCAAACCTAATATCTGCCACGAACTTGGCGTCAGTGGTAAAATTGAAAGTTGAAATAAGCAGCAAAAATTTTGTTGCAAAAAAAAAATAATTGAAAGAGTTCAAATTAAAATTGAACTTCAAAAAACTTTTTATTATAAATACTTGATATATTTTTAATTAATTATTATGGCATTACGAACGTTTGGTGACAAGCCAGTAAGCTTTCAGTTGGAAGAGAATGGCGAATTTTATTGTATTGGATCTGAGGTATTTCATTCAACTAAAAATATCCTTCATTTGAAATCCCATTAATCTACTTAAATATTAAATTATTATTTGTATAAACAGGTAGGAAATTACCTTCGTATGTTTCGTGGTGCACTGTACAAAAGGTATCCTGGCCTCACTCGTCGAAACATTACTAATGAAGAAAGAAAACGTCTTGCCGATTTAGGTTCGTTTGTTGATTTGTATTTACTAAATATTTAAGCAATATAAGTGTGTGTTAGATAATTTGTATTTTGATTATGTTTAATTAGGACTCAGCCAACATGTATTAGCATCAAATATTTCTCTACTAAGAGCTGTCGAAGTAGATGATGTTATTGATGGTAATGATGAAAAGTATCGAGCGATATCTGTTCATTCTTTTGACACACCTGCACCAAGGTAAGCGATATAAGATTTTTGTAATATTGATTTTGATACATATATATATATAAGTATTATATCGTTTGTATTATCACTTCTAGATGTTATTCTAAATATTTTTTTTTTGATACTTGATTGTTTAGTGGTCGTGAGGTCAAAGCCAAAAAACCAACTCAATGGGTACCATCATTACCGAATAGCTCTCATTTAGATGCTGTACCACAAGCAACATCAATTAGTAGAAATCGTGTGACAATGAAAAAAGTTCGAACTTTTCCTCTTTGGTAAGAACAAAGTTTTATTTTTATTAAAGTTTCTTTAATAAATAAATGTACTCACTCTATACTTTATTTCTTTGTGGTTTATTTTCAGTTTTGATGATACTGATCCTAATTCTGTTTCTGAGAATGGTCAACAAAATGAAGTATTGGTACCAATTCGGCTTGATATGGAAATTGAAGGACAAAAACTTAGAGATACATTTACATGGAATAAAAATGGTAAGTGTATAAATTATTATAAAAAATATGAAATGAATTCTATGCCATTAATTTACTTTATATATATATTTCGTTTCATTTTTTTATTAAAACCATTATAGAAACACTTATTACTCCAGAACAGTTTGCAGAGATCCTTTGTGATGATTTAGATTTGAATACGATGACATTTGTACCAGCAATTGCTCAATCTATTCGTCAACAAATTGATGGTTTTCCAACTGATAATCTTTTGGAGGAACAGGCAGACCAAAGAGTTATTGTCAAAGTAAGATTAAGATTGTTATTATAAAGTTAATCAAAGTTACTAATTATCTTTTATTATAATAATTAATAGCTCAACATTCATGTGGGAAATACGTCACTTGTAGACCAAATAGAATGGGACATGTCAGAGAAGGATAATAATCCTGAAAAGTTTGCTATAAAATTATGTGCTGAACTAGGTTTGGGTGGAGAGTTTGTGACAGCTATCAGTTATTCAATTCGGGGTCAATTATCATGGCATCAAAGAACCTATGCGTTCAGGTATAAGATACATATAATTGACTCTCTTTTTGATTCAATTTCTAATGATGCTTTTATAACATTTTTAGTGAGGCACCTTTAACAACTGTAGAAATGCCCTATCGACATCCTTCTGAAGCTGATACTTGGGCTCCATTCCTAGAAACTCTGACTGATGCAGAAATGGAAAAGAAAATCAGAGATCAGGATAGAAATACAAGGTTTGTGATCTAAAGCAAAAATACATTGAATGCAACAAATCCATTTTTCTAACTAAAATATATATCTTTTTTTATTTATAGGCGTATGAGGCGATTAGCAAATACAACTCCAGGCTGGTAAAATAAATCTCAAGCAACTCTCCTCTGTATTATAATTTGAATAGAACATATAAGTAATTTTCTAGTAATAAGGAGCATTTTGTCTATGTTGTAACTTTCCGTGACAGCTTCTGTCACTTGTGTGTTTGTGTATATATAAATTATCCGACTTGTTTTTTTTTGTACTATAAAATAATGAATAAAATGATTTTATTGAAGGATGGAAAAAATTGGCACGAGATTTACATGTGTGCATTTTATAAATTATAACTTGTCTGACATTATAATTAATCTTTATCATCCATCAAATGAACATACGGCTAGTATATGAGGCGAGTGACAATGGTGGTAATATGGTGTGATATAATTAACATGATGGAAATGCAATGTTGTGCGGTGTGCCAACAATTTTTTTGTTTCCATCAAGTATACCAATTAAAAGACCATTTTAATGTCATAAATTGTAATTTGTAATGTGTAAAATTTTAATAACTTTCATTGCCATGTTAATAAAAATAGTAGTAAAATTCCAATGTCTTTTTAAAATTTGAGCGGCCCCAGAATTGAAAATTTTACGAGCCACGAAAGAGTGGAAAGAGCAAAGATTGAAGATCACATAGAATTTAATTGTTTCGTCTCTCATTCGGCATATTCTTCCCGTCTGTACTGTCAGAAGTTTTCCATTCTAAATTGCTAAATGAAATTGGGTGAAATAATATATTCCTGACTTTAGTTACTAAATCCGTCAGGCCCAGAGATATCACTGCCAACAGCTCGGTAAAAAAAAGAGGAAGGAAATAGGAAACTATATTATTACAAATTATTGTGAATGTGAAATCGTGAGTGAAAATTGAAACTTTTCAGAAATATTATATCCAAAATGTACTTTCGACTTTGTTGTTAATTAAAACTAATTATTGTATTGTTTTTTTTTATAAATTCAAAATTGTAGATTCAAAGAAATTTAGAAAATATTGCATTACGTGGATAAGTAATTAATTTTAACATATTTGATCATGGATGTGCAAAAGTTGGTTACAAGATTTGGCAATAGACCATGGATGCGTGAAAATGGTGGAGCAGCAGCTGCTGCAGGTGGAAGTAGTCAAGGACTGAAAGGAATTATAGCCGGTGGAATTACAGGTAAAACAGATAAAGTTGTTATTTTTTATTATTGGTCTTCCTCAATTTATTGTTCATTTCTTGTAATGGAAAGGTGGAATCGAAATTTGTATTACTTTTCCTACTGAGTATGTCAAAACTCAGTTACAACTTGATGAAAAGTCTGGTAAATCGAAACAGTATAATGGGATTGTTGATTGTGTCAAGAAAACAGTCAAAGGTCATGGAATTCTTGGTCTTTATCGAGGTCTATCTGTTTTACTTTATGGCTCTATACCAAAATCAGCTGTTCGGTATGTTGTACACATAAATTAGCAACCAGCATTAAATTACTTAAAATTATATATATTTGTCTTGTTGATGATAACATAGATTTGGTGCATTTGAAGAGTTCAAGAAACATAGTGTTGATGCAAAAGGAAATCTAAGTCCTTCATCTCGACTTCTTTGTGGTTTAGGTGCTGGAGTTTGTGAGGCTATTTTTGCAGTTACTCCAATGGAAACTGTTAAAGTTAAATTTATTAATGATCAGCGCTCAGCTAATCCAAAGTTCAAAGGGTTTTTTCATGGTGTTCGTGAAATTATTCGTACTGATGGTATTCGAGGCACTTATCAAGGATTAACAGCCACTATCATCAAACAAGGAAGTAATCAAGCTATTCGCTTCTTTGTAATGGAAACTTGTAAAGACTGGTACCGGGGTGGAGATCCATCTAAACCTGTTCCAAAGCTTTTAGTTGGTACTTTTGGTGCAATTGCTGGAGCTGCCAGTGTGTTCGGAAACACTCCAGTTGATGTGGTTAAAACAAGAATGCAGGTAATTGCAATTATATTGTACTTTTATATTTATGATTTTCTTGATATAATTATAATTTCAATCAATTATATATTTTTAGGGTTTGGAAGCATCAAAATATAAAAACACTGCCGATTGTTTTGTGAAAATTTGGAAAAATGAAGGACCTAAAGCGTAAATAAATAATATATAATAATTCTTCTAAACATATGTTGTTGAACTTTGTTCTTTCTAAAAATTAATTGTTTTTTTCTCTATAGATTCTATAAAGGAACTGTTCCACGTTTGTCTAGAGTTTGTCTTGATGTCGCCATCACTTTCATGATCTATGATTCATTTATGGAATTTTTCAACAAAGTTTGGAAATAATAAGTACAACCCTCAGAAAAACAATTGCAATTCAAAAACCAAAATAACAAGAGAAGAAGAAACGAACGTAGTAACTAATATAAATAATCAACGTCAACCCAGAAAATTATATACTCGTAGTAAAATAATAATATTTAGTTATATAATTAGTATACCTAATAGTCGTGTACAGAATTTAAAA
Source organism: Oncopodura yosiiana (assembly GCA_009869805.1). Classification (NCBI taxonomy): domain Eukaryota; kingdom Metazoa; phylum Arthropoda; class Collembola; order Entomobryomorpha; family Oncopoduridae; genus Oncopodura; species Oncopodura yosiiana. Next base: position 6,138 of record VCNE01011104.1, read on the forward strand.
AAAAAACGGTACTACATGGGCCATATATAAACATATCAATCACATCAACCTAACCTACCTACTCTATGACGAGTAGTAGAAACTCATGAATATTTTATGAGTCAGTCAGTCTCTCTACTTACTAATAATAATAAGAGATATTTATTTCAAAGCTAAACTAAAAGGGAAATGAATAGTAAAATAAAATGTGAAGAAGAGTATTGATAATATATAATGCAGAGTTAAGCCATCGGTCACTCCTTGAATTAATGTAAGAATTAAAGAAAGCAAGAAATCACATCAACCAAAAAAAACAACAAAACAGTAATGACTGATCAATTTTGTTGTCTTCAATTAAGCATTAACATAAATTATTTAATAAGCATATTGATTTATCAATTAATTCTCTTGGTTGTTAACTTAACATTATTGTTAAGTCATGGTATGTACATGCCATGCAATTTATTGTGATTCAAAACTATTATTATTAAAATAAAGTGTTAAGAATGAACGAGGCCCTATTCAGAATTATAAAAAAAATCCAAAGAGAGAGAGAGAGGTCTTGTCTTTTAGTACATAGTTATACAAAAAGAGGCAGCTATTCTTGTACCTTGTATTTAAGATTCATGCTATGATATAAAAATCACAATTGTTATTTTATGTTTACTACAAGCAAAAAAAGATTTATTATGTATTAACTTAATTATGGCGCAGATTAATTATTTTAAAAAGTAATCAAATTATAAACTCTACAAGAGTGGAATCTAAATAATAAGATGATAACTTTGGTTCAAAAAATTTTATATGTTGCTATTTATAATTCTGATTTCGTTCTGTACCATATATCACATGACAAAAAATGTTTTGCAACACAACTGTACGTTGTGTGAAATATTATGTAAATGAAATGAATTATGATTTTCTCATGTTGTGTTCATTATGTTATGTGTAGGTTGTATATACTCAGTAAGTGAATTAATAATCAAATTGAAATAATGACGCCAATTTATTTCCTACATGGGCAGAATGAAAAATAATAGTTTAAGTTTTATATAAAGAAAAAAGTAGTTATGGTTGTTGTAGTTTCCAAGTTGTCGGAGGTTTTTTAGTTGGAGCTGATGTGAGTAGGTAGAAGAAGAAGAAGAAGAGGAGTTCATTCATTTTTCATTCACTCTTAGACTTCTACTCGTTTATAAGACGTTCTAAATATAAAAATACAATAATGAATAATTAGTATAATTAACCGAACAAACATTATGATCATTAATTAATCTATAAGAAAAAAAAGACTTACATTCTTCTTGGCTGCGTCGTACACATCTTGCGACTTTTCTCTTAAACTCTGTATAGTTTTCACGCCATTCTTTCTATAATATTACACAGTAAACAAACAATAATTATTACATTTAATTGATAAAGTCGAGATACTACAAGAATTTAATTGTACTTACGGCTGCATCTACATTAGCAGGACTTTCATCGTTAGGGTCGGCTAGCATGGAAATCACTGATATGAGAATCGTTTCGACGGTGTGAACAGGAAGCCATCTTTCACTCGCTTTTTCATAGCCCCATTTGTCATCACCAGGCTCATGCAATATTGAAATGCAAACATCTCCTATCTTGTCAACTATTATAAGAGCACAAAAACAAACAAAAAAGAAAACAATAATTATATTAACCATTGTTATTATTGGATGGGAAAATAAATATAATTAGAACAAAGAAATGATATTACTATTTGGATGCCAAATCTCTGTAATAAACTTCATTTTAGGTGGACGAAGTGGATATTCTGAAGGAAAGTAAAGGTGAGCCTTGAAGAAACCACCCTCACTAAAAATAGAAGATGAAATGTAATTAAAAATTGTATTCATATTGAAATACTATAAAACAAATTTTTTATACAAAAAACATAAATATATAAAAACTTACTACAGAGTATCTGGTGGTCCAATAATCAATACTTCCCACTTATATATATCATTGTCGTCTATCAGTCCTGCAGAAAATCCTTCGACTGGATTTTTATTCAGTTCTGTTGATTATTAGATAATTGTAAAAAACAATTAAAATTAGCATAATATAGTTGATAATAAAATAAAAAATAACTAACCAGCAAGTTGTTTTCGTAATAGTAGAGCAGACTGTGGTTCAGACATTGTTTTTTTTGTTGCACGACGAATTAGTTTGTAAGAAGAATGTGTCAAATATGAAATAGCTAGCTAACTGCTGCTTAAGCGTTTATCTTCCTCTTGCCTTTGACTTATAATAATTAATGTCCTAAAAACACTTAACTATCTGTACAGTAGTTTAGTCCTTTGTAGAAAAAACTTACTTTAGATTTACTATTTAACTTATACTAGATACCCTAAATTTAATTTCCTTCCCATGTATTACTATTATACATACTCTGTACTCTGTGTCAGATTTGTAGGAGACGAAACAAAAGAAGATCGCTGGTGGAAATACAAAATAATGGTTGATGACCAAGAAAATGAAAAAAGTGAGCAATTGGACACTTGATTTCTCCGACTAATATAGCAAAAACTAATTTTTTGAAGATTTCAACTTTTGCAATTTTAGTATTTCTTACTACTTTATTAAAGAGAGATTTATAAATTATTTTCTTTTTATTATAGTGCAGTAATGAATGTTACGTTTTAAAGTTTTAGTTGTCTGCTTGAAAACTTGGAAATTTAAATTTCGGACGAGTTGTTGTGTGCCAATGCCTATACACTTCTAGTAGTTGTGTTCAATTTTGTAAGATGGCACGCGTGTTATCAAGAGTTTTATTGCAATAACCAAATATGAGTAAAGAAACTCTATGAAAATGCTCTGTGACAAATTCTCACTGACATTGTCAGTCTGACAATTTGTCAAAAAATATATTTTTAGTTTAGTTACTTATTTATACTCACTAAACAAACAATCTGACATCATTAATTAAACTAAATTCTTTCATGCTTTCGTATAAATTGTTGATATTTAGTAAGAGACAAATATCTACAATCTGCATTGAACGCAACTTCATTTTAATCATCCAACACTACTTTACTATTTATTTACGAGTTATCATTATTTCTTTAGTTTACTTGTTTCTAATGGTATATTTACTGATACTTATGTAATTATTCTTCTGGGTTCAAAATGCTTTGGCAAAAGTCTGTTCACTGCTTAGGATGTACACTTATTATAAGGTTTAAAACGTAGGCCGTTTACTGAGGTTTTTCATGAGAATGTGAATGTAATGAAAATCTGAAATTCTATAGTTCACAATTTAAAAGAAACCTAATTATAGTAAGTATATATATATATGAATCAACTTTTAATTGACATGAGCCGTATTCATTCTACCGAATGCTAAAGCAATCTCTTTGAGGGCTCTCATTTGACCCCATAGTCACTGGATAGTTTTTGATAGTTTATGTGATAATAAAAACAATAGTTTTTCTGAAATTAATGTCAACTTGTTTCCACCTCAACTTTGTCAGTGACTCTTCTTGTGATTTGACTGAGTTTTTTGTCCTTCAATTCCTAATATATTGAAGTTATGTAAATCCATTGGTCATCAATGACAGAAAGTGGTCTGGCTTTATTATAAGCTTTCATGACATGATATAGCAAAAGAGAATATATTGCTACAAGGTGGCACGAAAAAGAAGATGAAAAAAATCTTCCGTTTTGTCATTATTGTGTAAAAAAGTATGAATCATGCACTGTAGTATTGTGTAATGATGCGTCTCTCTATATTAAACCCTTCCCATTTCATACTTTGCTTAGCCAATGAAATCATTTGGGTAAAGATAGACCTTCCTCCTACACAGGGCATCAAACGAAAATCTCTCTTCTTCCTCTCTTCTTCTTGGCATTTTGCAATCTGTCTCATTTTCACTCTGCATGATAAAGTTAAAAGTTAGTTATCACTCGACAAGCTCATATTGTACAACTTCTTTTTTATTTTCTCTTTACAAATTTTTCTTAGGTTCTCCTCAACTCAATATACATAGCACCACACTAAAGTTGAAGTGAAATGAAAAACCTTATTCAATGCTAAAGAGTTACAAAAGTTTGTAGCAAGATTAGTGCAAGAAGGATTATTATTATCTTATATGAAAATATTAAATAAACTTTGCCATGATGAAGTGAAAGTACATAAGAATTTAGCAGTCATGAAATCTCATTATTGGAAAGTGAAAAATTAAGTGATTAGTGTGCGACGAACTTCATAATTAACAGAGTGCGTTCTTGTGAGATGAGTGATCAAGTGTATAGTTATCAATAATGAGACATGTTTATTTCAATTTTTATATAGTACATGATTTCTTTTCGGCATGACATGTGTGGTAACAGTGTTGTTAGATAAAACCAACAACTTGTGACTTAATCTCCTTTAAATTGAGATTATTTGTTACTACTCTGATTAGTAGCATATGATTTATTGTTTTCTTCCTAATTAAAGAACCATTTAGACTGATGGAAGACTCACCTCGATCATCATCTTCATCGAACTCCACAACACTCCAGAGTTCTTGTCAACAACAATCACAACAGAGTGCTGGAGTCATTAGTCATCAATTTGCTTTTGATTGGTCAAGTGGACCACATCAATTATCCTCCACTTCTGAAATGAATTCCTCCACTTATTCTTCACCTATGAGAGAAATGGAAGGTAAAAAAATAAAATAGACTAAAAGATTTCTTTTACCCCTTCTTGACTTTAGCCTTGTTGTAGTAATTCTTATAATACAATAAAAGTTTCTCATAATACCCCATTTAAATTTTAAAGCTTGTCTACTAACTGCTGCTACTACCAGTAGAAATTATGGAACGACAAATTCATCATCAACTCCACCATCAACAACTGAGCAACAACATCAAACTTCAAATAATTATCATGACAATGTAATAGCCAAGTCAACATCACCTTTTCTTAATGGAACAAGAAATTCTAAACTTGCTACTAGCAAAACATCAACATCCTCATCATCAGCAACAGGAGCAATCAACAGTGGCAAATCTTACAATTTGTCAGGAAGAAAACCAGTTCATGGAAAATTGGTAAATGTGAGTGCAACTTTAGAAATGAAGGCTCTATGGGATGAATTTAATGGATTGGGAACTGAAATGATTGTTACTAAGGCTGGAAGGTGAGAAAAAAATGAAAATTTTAATAATCTTAAAAAAAACCTTTTTTTACGTTTGTTGTTCAATTTATAGACGAATGTTTCCTACATATCAAGTCAGATTATATGGATTGGATCCTTTAGTTGATTATATGCTCATGATGGATTTTGTTCCAGTGGATGATAAACGTTACCGATATGCCTTTCATAGGTGAGCATTTTATTTTGTAATTCATCTACTAATTAAAATATAAGCTAAATTCCACTTCAGAAATGAAACATTTGCATATGTAAAAATATGTAGCTTTTTTAAAGACATATGTCTTTATGTAGGTATGAGTATGAGAGTAACATATTATAAAACAGAATATAGAAAAGTTTGAAGCACTGATTGATTGGCATTTTGTGACATGTTGTTAGACAACTTCACATCATGTTTTGAAGCGCTTTGCAAACGAGAAAAGTACGACGAAATCAATCATCGTTTTTAAAGACTAAATATTCTAAATTATCTCTCATACATTTCTCCACTCACAAGAATCAACATCAGTGTCACATAATAACATGGTAGGTATATAAATAAACCGTACTAGAAAAATATGATGGACGTTGATTTTGACTCTGGATTTTACTGTCGATTATTTTTTACAACTTCTAACATTAGATTTTATTGTGATGTATATAAATTTTATTTAACCATTTAGAAATCTTATTTTTTGATACAAATTTCATATATATAATATGTATGTGATATATGTGAGGCCTACTCATATATATGCAAGTGGCATTCGCCCAATAGTAATTAAAAACTATCTTTATGTTCTGTTAAAACATAAGTCTACCATCTATATTATATATATATATGTATATACAATTTGGAACTTCAAAATATGCAGTATGTGATGTTATGAGACACTAACAGAGGAATTGATTATTTATTAACCCATAACAGTCCAAAGCTTCCTGTGTAATTAAATACCGAAAAAACCATTTTGTTTACTGTTTAGTCACTATAGTGCATATATATATATATGTATGATCATGTGTGTAACTTGAGAAAATAACAAATGAGTGATGACTCTGC
>VCNE01011124.1:0-17350 GCA_009869805.1 Oncopodura yosiiana
TAATAATTTTGAGCATTATAGATAGTCACGATCAAATCATGCCTACGATCATATCAGGCCAACGATCAAATCAGTTCACGATCATATCAGGCTCACGATCAAATCAAGTCACGATCTAATATTCACGATCAAATCAGGAACGATCATATAAGTTACGATAGAATCATATGTAACCCAATATTAGTGTAACGCTTGTAAGAATGAAAAAGTAGTGGTGGTTAGATTGGCTTTATTTTTGCGTTTCTTGGAGAAAGTGGCAGGGACCAAAATACTAAAATTATATGATAACAAGAGGCTGATCTCTTGATCATACTACAGTTTGGCTTGGTTTTGTCTCCGTTTTGGGTTGTATTTATTGCACATTGACAATCATTATTTACAAATTTCGTTCAAAGAAATAAATATGCATAGTTTTTATTATTCACAAAATTCAAAGCAATGTATGTACAGTTTTATGTGATCTTACAATAAATAATGGTTTTTGCATACCAGGATGACGAAATTTTGAAACAATTACATTACTTCTTAATTTACATGTTTTAGGTTTCTCAATTTTAGAAAGGTTATACCAATATCTTATAATGTATTTACATTTATCAAAAAACAATTGTATTTCATATCTTATTTCTACTACAAATGTACAGATACAAATAGACCATAAAATAATAATCAAATAAAATACAACAACAACTGAAGAATCTAATGTCATTTGTCTAAAGATTGGAGTACCACTTACATATAATTTTGTGTTATTCAATTTATAAATTGAATCTCTAGTTTGTTTAAAATCAGATTTATAAGACCAGTGGCGATATAAACTAGCTGTATATAACAGAATTTGCATTAGATTTTTATATCTCTTAGCTCCCAATGATTTTGCAGTGTATGAAAATGTATATGTATTTTTAGTTTTAATAGCATTACACTGTAGTTTATTTGAACCTTCACCAACAATAATTTCTTGTCTGTTTAAATCATAAAAGAAGTTTGCACCTGGGCGTCCTAGCCATATTAAAAGACGTCCTTTATTGTCAGCCAATTGTTTGTACCAATTAGGGTCTTTAAATAAATTTGGTATAATGACAAAGCAATCATTAACATTAGAATGAATACAATCCTTTTGAATACCCTTTTTATGTTTTCCTAAAATCATATCTCTAAATGAGCTTTTTTCAGCAGCAATTCTATATCCCTTTTCAGAAGCTTCCCTATAATTTTTAAGAACTTTATGTTTTAATGGAGCTAAAACATCTCTTGTCATAGAGCTTAGATAACAAGTGATAAGAACAACACTCAGAATTGCTAAAAGTGCCTTAGGTACTTGTTTATGCAGATATTTCAATGATAGAGGTTGACCAACAAGAATTGCTAACAATTGCCAAATATCTTGACCCTTATTATACATTACAGATAGAATAGCTATAGTTAATATTATGAAAATCCATATTGGAAAATCAAATGGTGAAACAAGAAATAAAAATGTTGGTTTCTCAACTTCTATTGTATATTCACAATATGCAAAAATACCTTCAAGTTGTACATTAATTATTTGTAATCCAATTGAATTTACTGAACAAAACCAAAAACAAATCTGTAGCTTATGATTACTAAATTGGTCAACTGAAACAAATGTTATATTCATTTTTTGTTGAATTATTCCTAAAAGCTTAAACATAGGATCACAATTTATTTTAGAGTATGGACTACTATCATATTGACATTTGTCAAATGTTCCAACAATATATTTACGACTTTCAAATTTAATCAATGTGTTTTGCTTATGCCCTTGCCAATTTAGTTTTTTATATAGTAACTCAACTTGTTTTTCATTAGGAAACTTCTCATCTTTTAATAAAACTAATGAATTTTCATGACATAAATAGCAAACTAGTGCCCACTTGATGGAAGTACGTGACTCTGTTGAAAATATGACAACTTTTGAAACAATTGGAGAATATGAATATGAATTTATATTTTGAACATAATCTTTGCTAAATGTTTCTAAATTGTTTTTTCTTATATAAATATAGAATATGAAGTAATCTTCATACCATTGTGAGTTTGTTGAGTAAACAAGATTATAAATATCTTGAAATTTTTCAGCAATACTGAGACAAGATAATGAATGTCCTCCATATCTTTTGTTCATACTTGTGTGATTCCATTTTAATGAATATTTGGTAGAATTGAAAATAACAACTGAATAGAAATTTTGATGAAATTCATTTACATTAAATTCTTGAAAGATATAATTTTTGTCAATTATATGAATTGTAGCCTCTGGATTATGATTTTGTATAAGTAGTGATGCTAATGAGTTTGAAGTAATTACATTTTTTAATGCTGATAATAATATTATTAAAAAAATGTAACTGCAAAATGTCTTCATGTCGAAGATAAAACTACGTAGATACAACGTTATATGTGGTGATTTATACAACATAAAACACTAAAAAATTCAAAATACAAATGGGTATATTATATTTACTTTGCCGACTACTGTCTAGTTTTGTAAAAATACCATATCCCTAGAGAAAGAAAATGTATATACAACACGAAACACTTATTTCATCATAAGTTTTAGTAATATTATAATAAAGCACCATTTCCTGTTATTTATTTAAATATTTCTTTTTCACAAGACAAAAATTATTGTAACATTATATGTTTTCTAATTCTTTACTATGGATTTCTGAATTTACTGCTACTGGAACTGGACAAATTCCAAAGGCTAAAAAATATTGAGCATACATAAGGTTACAATTAGTATAAGCTATACTATTATGAAATAGCAAAAAAGTATATGTACTTACATGGACCAATTCTCATAAAATATTTCCGAAGGACGGCTTTCAATTCCACTTTCAAATCGATACAAATCATTTCACAAAGATAAGGATAATAATGCGATGTATGAACTTTGAACTACATAAACAATGAACAAACAAAATCATATTTAAATTATGTACTTAATTCTTATATTAATTTTAATGACTTACCCTTTCCTCTGGAAATTTTAAAACTTTGGTTAGGCACAACAATAAAAGATTAGTCCAAGTGTCACGATGGGCATTAGACGGTAACATAAGAAAATAATCTAGTGCTCCTTTACATGTTTCTATAAGTCTTCTCTCAGTTTCTTCAAAAGAATCTAATCTAGTTTCATCTGAATACATTCTAAATAAAATACGAAGTGATGTTGCTAAACTTTGAGTTTCTTGTGGAATCAAATTTGGTTTAGCTTGTCCTTTAAATCCAGCTTTCCATAATAAATTTCTTTGCTCATTATCTAAATTAAATGATTTTGCAAATCGATGTGATTCTGATAAACAATCTAATAAAATAAATAAATGTTCACTATTTAAATAAGGATACATTCCTTGGTCTTCTTTTTGTTGTTGTTCACCACATTGTGCTATTTTTTCAGATATATCAGCTTGTGCTAAAGCTAAATTTTCAGCATCTTCTTTTTTTGATGTTGCTGGAAAAAAGACAATGTTATCAACTGTTTTAATTAATTCTAGTTGAACTATACACTTTATTAATAATTTTCCAAAAAGACGTTCATGTTCTGAAAGTGGATCACTATGATCTATTTGTTGCATAGAACCACGTTTTTGATGTTGTTGTTGTTTTATTATTTCAGGCACTTTGACAGAATTGCCATCAAGATGATTTTGCTCATTATTGCTACTAGGTTTCCATGTTAATAATAGGCCTGGTTGTGTTTTCTCAAAAACTATTTTTAAAAATTTACATGTTGTCTCCCATGTTGGTTTTGTAAACTTTGAACCACTTGATATGACTAAATGTTCAAAACAATGTGTTCCAGAACGAGCTAAAGCTTCATGGTCTGTTAAAGAAAAAACAACAAAAAAATATCGTTTTATATTATATCATTTATAATGTGAAGACAATTAATATTATTAAAATGTATTATTACCTTGTTGAATACACCATCCTAATTGTGTAAATAAATCATCCATAAGTAGTGGGCCAAGCATTTCATAATATTGTGTAAAAACATCAACAATTGCAAAAAGTGCATGATTGCACGTAGTAGTCATCCATTCTGCTTTTTCATGATGCTGTTCAGGTAATTTCATGTTATCAAATATTCTAAAAAGAATTTGAAACAGATCTTTCCACCAATGATTTTGGAATGATTCTCCATATGTTTTAATAATTTCAAACATGACAGTTAAAGCCCTAGTTCTCACATCCAATTTACACCTGTTGACAATACATGATAACTCAAATAGCAAAGGAAACCATCCACGAACCCAAATTCTATCTTCTTCTGCAACACTCACTTCATCCATACTATGTTCGCTAAATAACTGAATAGACAAAAAAACGAGAGGATCGATAAGAAAGAGTATATATGGTCAACATAAAAATATACATATACATATACTACTTACTTGAGGTTTTTCATTAACATATTTGGCACAATGTCTAATTAAACGAATAGCTTCCATACTTATATCAGGGAATGTGACATTACAAGCAAACTCTGATAAACACTTCACAGCATCTTGAAATGAGTCAACTAAAATAACTAAATTCTTTTCATATAATTCTCCAATAATTTTATTTGTTGTTGTAAAAGCCATATCGACAATATTTGTATCCATATCTGCTGCTGATAAGTGAAAGACACTGAAAATATTTTTCCATCCTGAGCGTATTTTAGAAGATTGTGAATTCACCATTTGAGCTATACAACGAACAACCATGTCTTTTATACCAGGAGATCTATCAAAAAAAATTTAAAAATAATTGATTATATGCATTTGAATTGCTACTTGAAATTAATACACAAATTCATTCTTACTGATTTTTCTTCATTATTGTTTCAAATGGACGAAGAAAATCTTTTTGAAATCGAAAGTTTGCAAATTCTCCTTTTTCAATAAATTTCATAGATAATTGACGAAGAGAATCAAGTGCAAAGAAAGATACTTCTTCATTTGGTGAACAACCAACTCTATTAAAATGTTCACCTAGTACTTGCCAAATACGGGACCTTAAAAATAAAAAAAAATTAAAGTTAAACTCGTATCTCGTTACATCCTTCTGAGGCACACGAAAAGGAGTTTAAACTTACCATTGCAAACGAATACGGCCCATATTATAATATGAAATTTCAACAATTTTTTGTAAACTAAACATTCTTGGATGATGAGAATAAGCCAGTTCATCTAATGAGACTTGACATAAAGCTTTAACAAATTCAACTATTGCATCACCGTCTAAACGAGTTGAACCAGTAAATATTCTGTCTACAGCTACTACTACACTTTGGCTACTTGTTTCTCCAATAGATTCCTTGACGCTTGCTATAAAACAAATATTAAGATCAAAATACAAGTAATATATAATAATTTAATTAATTCTTTATAAAAATAATAAACTTACGATCAAGAGAATTCAGATTTAATGAGATTGGATCATGAGATGTATCAATAGTTGTTCCAGCTAAAGCAGCCCAAGTTAAAGTACTTTTAACATCTTTTGCTCTATGTCCAGTTCCAGCTAATTGTGCCAATTCCAATTGTGAAATACATTTCAAAATATCTAACCAAGAACTTCCTAAATAATTTCCTTCTGTTTGAGCTACAGTAATAAGAGTTTTGATTGTATTGATATTTTTACTCTTCATTTCAGTCAAAGGACAATTACTAGCTGTTAGTAATGTAAATCTTGCTAATGCTTGTACATAAGCATCTCTTTCCAACTTCATATGAAAAATACAGGCCTAAAAAATGAATAAGATTAATAAACCTTCTTCCTTTAATGTGTAAGTTATATTCTTACGATATGTATGGCACAACGCATTCCATCAAGACATAAATTAGAAATTTCTGCATCATCACAATCTTGAAGTCCAACACTAAAAGCAGCAAGGAATGGTGTCCATGCAATTTTAAACATTGGTCTAACATGTTCTAAATGCTTTGCTGAAGTAAAAGATGCTACAAAAAAAATAGGAGAACAAGTAGAAAGTATTATTAAAACAAGATTTACTATTTTCAAATTGTAGAATATAGATAGTATTGTACCTTGAACATGACTAACAGATTCCATTAAACTTTTTGCTGTAGCTGATAATTCTTCCATTTCCATATTCCATAGTAATCTTCGTCTTTTATCTGTTGGAGCTTGTTGACTTTGTTTTCCAAGTTTAGACATTCCTTTCATTTTAATTTCATTACCAGCAATTTCATCATAAATTTGTGATAGATATTCATTTGGAAGATCACGGCTATCATTAATACCACGATTCATTTTAATATATTGATCTTTTGTCATTTTATTCTTAACTTGTGGACTATGAAGATCTGTTGTAAGCATAATGATGGAATAAGCAAGGACATATGCTGTATCAGCACTAGCAAATATTCCATTATTTACATTACATTCACAGTATCTACTTGCAAATTTTTCCATTAATCTATCAATTTTTTGTGCTTCTCCAGGTAATCTATATCCTTCTAAAAATAATCTAAGTGCTGTAACAAATTCTTTTTCTTTAAAATCCATTTGATCAACATAAGCATACATAACTTGTTTATTAAATTTATCTGGATCCCCAAGAAATTCTCCAATAACAGTTTTATCAAGACGTTCATCAGTATGAAAAAAATATGCAACATCTTCAGCACTTTCACCAAGTAAATTTTTCTCATGTAGAAATGTTAGGCCTTGTTTTGGTTTTCTATTAAATAATTCAATTCCATTTTCCCAAATGCCTTTTTGTTCTTTAAGTACTTCAAATTGTTCAGGATTATCAAGTCCAACAGATTCTTTTCTTTTATTAACAACTGGAGTAGTACTTCCATCACTATTAATGGTAGTAGTAGTAGTAGTATTATTAGATTCCCCACCACTTCCATTTGGATTATTAAGAGCATCACTTTCAGCACTTAAATTAGATTGCACTTGTGGATTAACATATAAAGACTGACTCCATTCAACCATACATTGTAAAATTCCAACTAGTCCTTCAATTCCTTTAACTCTCATTGCTTTTTCTTGAATAGCATTACTACTAGCTATTTCCAATATTTGTCGACCTTGTGCAATTTTACTCAAGTCATTAACAATTCTTTCAAAAATATTTGCTGCTGATAAATCACAATCATAATTGACATAAAGATCCACAACACATTGGGCATCTCCGCAAATCCTAGTTAATGCTTGTACAGCCAACCATTTATGTTCAAAAGAACTACCACCACTTTCAACTAATGGAAGAAGAATTTCTTTAAAAAATACCTAATAATAAAGAAAGAGGAGGAAGGAAGAAAAAGAAGAAGAATATATATAATTAGATCAATGTATAATAAGTGTAATAATAAAAATTATATGTTGTTTTTGTAATGTTTAACTTTACTTACTTCTATTTGCATTTTCAAATGAGTTTTAAAATTAGCTAAAAGTGCTAAAAAGATTGCCAAAGCCAATTGAAAGACTTCAGGAACAGATGAAACGCCATTTTTAGATAGAGCAACACATAAATACTGTCGAATAGCTGTAATAAAAACTGGATTTGATTTGAACACATCTCCTGCATTTTGTACAATTGACAGAAGAAGTTGAAGTGATAAAATTTTTGACCGAAGTTCATGTGACTTTGGATCTGGTATTCCCTCAGGTAGTGGTTTCATGGAAAGTTTACATAGAGCACGAAAAACAAGGAATGCATCTTTTTGTAAAATATGAGCAAAATGAGCACTTGTACTGGTATCGTTTTCTTTTTCACCATTTCCAATTATAATATTAGTACTAGTAGTAGTAATACTATTACTATTGCTATTATTACTAGTAGTTGTTTCCATACTTTCTTGTGAAGGTACTCTAGTGATTGACGGTGATGATGATGATTCTGTTGTTGTTGTTGCTGCTGCTGGTGGTAATGATAAAGACTCTTCTTGAACAATATCATTTTGACTTTCCATACGAGCAAAAATAACATTTAGTACTTGAGTTAATGTTGCTCTTGCTGTTGTTTGATTAATTTGATTTTTACTTGCTAAATAAATATTATAACAAGTTCTAACAGTTAAAAGGACGGTTCCTTCATGAATTTCTACAACTGAAGACGTCATCACTGTTAATAGAGCTTTAATAATTTGTAATTGAACTCCTTCATCTGTTGTAGGTCCAATAAAACAAGCACAAATTGTTTCAACAATTCTATCAATTAATCTTTTATTTGGATCTGATGAATCTGGTTCATTTCCAGTTAGATGACCATAAGCAATAAGCTTTTGAAGACAATCTAATGATGTGACAACAATTCTTGGTGTTTTACTTTGACAAGCTAACTCAAATGGAACAAAATGTTGTTCTGAATCAATTGATATTGTTTCTTTTAATTTTGGTAAAGGAAGAGCAGTTGAAGTCGGTGATGTTATTACAACTGGTGGTGGCGGAGTAGGCGGAGGTGGTTCTGGTTCTTTTTTACTTTCTTCCTCTTCTTCTTCTTGCTTTTCATCATTTTCTTCTTTTTTAGTAGTAGTAGCAGAAGAGGAATCTTTATTATTTTCCTTGTCATTAGTAGCTTCACCATTAACTGCTGTCGTCGTTGTTGTTCCATTAGTTCCAGCATTTTCTTTTGCAGCTGCTAGTGAAGCTTTGATCTCTTCTGTTATATAAATTAATATTATGAAATATATTAGTTTTTTTGAGTCATATATTTATCGATTTTTTCTAATATTTAAAATTTATAATAATTTATTTACCAAGTGATACTTCACAAGCTCTTTTGAGCTGAGCATGATATGATTTTTTAATTTCACGATCACTAAGAATTTTTTCTAGTGCACCAATAATAAACATTTCTTTGGTGTCCAGCTTAATAAAATTAGATTTGTTGTTGCCTTCACTTGTTGTTTTCTGCTGCAGCTGTCTACTTATTATGACATGTTGTTGCTGTTGCATTGAAATTGAATGAAAGAAGAAACACCAGTGAATCAGTCACAATTTGAGTCAATGGCAAAAGTAAATCACGAGGTCTATTTTCACTCGAGAATGTGAATCATTCTATAATTCATATTATTCAAGTGGATTTGTCTTATATTACCCCTTAATAATAATAACCTTGAACGTTAGTTGTCATCTTCCTCTTTTGTTTCAATAATTTTAATTAATATGGTGTCATTAAAGCAAATTGGTACAGGAGCTATCTCATTGTCAATTAGAGCCATGTCTTCAAGTGCTACTAAAAGAAGTCTAAATGGAAAGGTAGCAATTGTCACTGCTTCAACAGATGGGTAAGCAAGAAAAGAGGAAAATGTTTTTTGTTTTGAGATATGTTTATGAATTTACTTATTATTATAATAATTTTTAATTATATTTAGAATTGGACTTGCCATTGCAAAACGCTTAGCTAATGATGGAGCCAAAGTAATGATTAGTAGTAGAAAGGACAAAAATGTTACAAAAGCACTTGAGAGTTTATGGAATTCTGGTATATCAAAGGATAATATTAAAGGATTAGTGTGCCATGTTGGAAATGGGCCGGATAGAAACAAATTAATTGAACAAACATTAAAAGAATTTGGAGCTATTGATATTCTAGTTAATAATGCTGCTGCTAATCCACATTTTGGACATGCATTAGACGTAAGTATAATTAGTGTGAGATGAAGCATTTATTATCTGATATGATAGATAAAAAACTTAAAAATTCTTATAGTGTACAGAAGATGCATGGGACAAAATTTTTGATACAAATGTGAAAGCTTCATTCATGTTTACAAAAGAAGTTTATCCTCATATGCAAAAAAGAAATGGTGGCTCAATTGTTTATATTGCTAGCATTGCTGGATTTCAACCATTTTCTGTTCTTGGACCTTATTCTGTTAGTAAGACAGCACTTTTAGGATTAACAAAAGTTTGCTCAGAAGCTGTAGCTGGTGATAATATTCGAGTTAATTGTGTGGCTCCTGGTATAATTAGGACCAAGTTTAGTAGTGCCGTAAGTACTATAACTATGTTTGTCAATAATATCAGTAAGTAAATTATCTTGTTGTTTTTGTATACAGTTGACATCTTCACCAGAAATTCATGATAAAGCTATTGAACGAATTCCTTTAGGACGAGGTATGATGATTTTGCGATAATACTTTTTTAAAAATAGAAATGAAATTTTAATGCATGTTAATTTTTATAGTTGGAGAAGTAGATGAAGTTGCTGGACTAGTCAGTTTTCTGTGTTCCGATGATGCATCTTATATAACAGGTGAAAATTTTGTTGTTGCAGGTGGTCAACAGTCTAGATTGTAAATTAAATGACATATAGATGACTACTGTCACAAAGAATATATATATATATTTTTTTTTCTGTTGATTGTAATTTATTCCATTATAAGAAGAATTATTAAAAAGTAATCAATAATACGATGATATAACAAATTCTATCCAATCATTGTCCTCTTTCTACCTCTAAGTCTAATTTCTTCAAGTTTATTAATTACATCTACACTTTCAGATGGTTCATATTCTTTATAAGAACTTAAAATAAATTCAAAAAACCATGGAATACTTGAGTGAGTACTAGTTAATGCTCTTTCTAAAACATAAAGATCAACCCCTTTTTCTTCAGCACTAGAACTACCACCATGACTTAAACCAAAATCAATTAAAATAAGTTGTGGTGATGAAGATGAAACAGAGTCAACCAATAGATTAGATGTTGTTAAATCACCATGAATTATTCCAGCTTGATGCATCTTTCCAACTGTTATTCCTATTTCATTTGCTAATATTTTTAGTTTTTTAAGACAGTCTTCATTACCAGAGTCTCCACTAGCCTTTAATAGATTTCCAATATAAATGTTGACAGTATCCACATTTTCTATTTCTTCTAAATAAATCATATGTTTCTTGCTATCAACAAAATATACTGTTGGAGTTCTTATTCCTATTGTAATTACAAATTAAATTAGATTTTTTTAGATTTAGATTAATTTATAAATGTTTTATTACTAATATGTGATATTAACCTGCAGTTTTACATCTCAAAATTCCACGTAATTCAGCTCGGAGTCTTTCTTTTGTTAATCTTTGATCTAATTCTGGATGACGATATTCTTTACTAAATCTTTCCTTGATGATGACTTTTTTACCCAAGAATTGACTTGAGTAGAGTTTTGCTTCTGCTCCTTGTTTTACTAATGTCATATTTTCACACATTTTTTTACTAAAAAGTTTTGTTCTTATGATGAAGCAGATGAAGAAAGCTGATGAAATTCAGTAAAAAACTTTTCAACATGTGCTACTTCCATCCACATTTGCTTGAATTCACATTCGCGGCTTGTCACATGTCACAGCGTTTGAGAGAGAAAAGGTTTTTTTCCTCTTTGTTCATATAAGTCCTATTAGTATGAAAAGTATAACAAAAGAAAAACAAAAGGATTCTTCTACTCGTGAGAATTTCTATTTTTATAAATAAATCTTTCTTTGATCAAAGCAATTAAAGCATGAAACTTGATTGTATTAATAAAACCTAATTCTCTTGCCCAATTCCCATGTACATAGAATTTTCTGAATTGAAATAAACAAAATCATTACCACAAATTGACCTAATAAAATTTGCATAATGTCACGACTGACTAACTAAACTAAACCATATGAATGAGGATGAGGAATAAATATAAATAAAACTTGATAAATTAGTTAAAACTCATCACAGTTTAACTTCAACTTGACTCTCAGTTGCATTTGGGTGGTGGTTGTTATTTGCAAAATAACAATTGAGAATATTATTATAATGAATTTGTTGTTAGTGTTTGTATTTTATTTTCTAACTTCATTTTTTACATTTTTACAAGCTTCTGCATATAGTGATAGTGAAGATAATGGTAGCTGGACAATATCACAACAACAAGCTAATAATAGAAAGTCTCATCAAAGACATAAATATAAGAAAGAGAAGAATAATAATACAGTTGAATTTGATAGTAGATATTTTTACAATAGTGACAATGATTTAAGTTATTCACCATCACATTATTATAATAGTGTAGCATCATCATCAGCAGCAGACGTTTCCAATATTGCAAATAGTGCTGTAGCAGCTGCTGCTGCAGCTAATGCCATCAATAATAATCCTTTCTCAAGTGGTATTCCGGTATGAAAATAGTTTAATATGTTTTTAAAATAGTTAAATGAATTTAATGTTTGTTTATTAGATCAACTCACTTGGAACAATTAGAACATTACCTGCTGCTCCATATGGAACCAATATGATTCCTTATCCTCCTCCTCTTCATTATCAATATTATCCTAATAACAATATTGGTGGTGGTGGGTCTAATAAAATTAATTCTGTTGTAAATAGTTTGTTAGGAGAAGAATTGAAAACAGCAGCGGGTGCAATTGGACTCGGCTTAGGATTACTTGGGTTATTAGCATTATTAGCATTACCTCTTCTTTTAATTCCTGCTGCTCTTGCATTTTTATTGGGTGTTTTATTTATACTTTCAATTCCAATACCTGTAATTACTGGAGGTGGTGGAGGAACAACAGGAGGAGGAAGAAAACGACTTCGACTTCAGAAATTGATGCAAACTGCTATTTCTGATAAGTCAGAGAATAATTTAGATGCAGAGACTATTGAGGTGATTAACTATATTTTTATTTTAAAAAAAACATGGAAGTGTAAATTCTAGTGTGCTATTTTATAGGAAGCTTTGGATCAAATTATTCAGAAACTTCCGGATTATAATAATGGAAAATCTGTTTCATAACGTTTTCTTCAAAGTGTATGCACTATATAATTTCTTGAGAAATGTTAATTTATTGTATCTCTCTAATGTATTAATATTGTAAATAAATTTATTTATTTTATTATTAAATTAAAAGCTTCTTTTATAATTTTTAGTTAATTAGATCATGAACGACTGAATTGTGAACACGTTTTATAAAAAGAAAGACAATAATAATAATTATTAAAGCAGTAGTATGGCAGTTTTGTTGCATGTGTGCTATTTTTTATATGGAGTATGAATTCTTGAAATTCTTTTTAAGCTGTTGAAGCAGCAACATTAAAAGAAGATGAATTCCTATTGTGTCTTCTCCTCGCAAACTGAAATATAAAAAAAAGTATCATAAAAATAAAAAGAAGAATTTTTATTTAGACTGATTTTTTATATAAGTAAAATCACGTACTCGCAATCTTTTTTGTTTTGAAGAGAAAGGTCGTTGCTCTAATTCAAAATAATGTTTTCTACTTGGATCATAAAAGTTGTCAGTATCATAAGATAATGTAGGATAAGATGACATTTGTGTTGTTGTCAATGTTGTATGAGACAAATGTAACTTGTCTGCAATATATCTTCCGAGCTATTGATAGAACAAAATGACAAAAAAAGAGAGAAAGAGACAAAAAAATATATAGAGCATACTACACATTCATACATGTGTCAGTGAAATAAATGTAGTTACTCTTACTGGAATTTCTCTCCATCCTCTTACTACTTTTACAAATAATGACTCGAGCTGTGAGACGTAAGCTATTGTTCCAGATTTAATTTCTGATCTTACTTGAGTCATTGCTTGTTCTGTCTCAAATAAAGTAGCCCCTGGTACAATTTTTAATTCTGGAATTGTACAGTCACAATTTCCAGGTTCTCCAACAATAGAAAGGCCCGGTTCGCCCTTTGAAGTTTAATATATTAATTTATATTTAATATAAATTGTCTACTATACATACTTTTGGTCCTGGCTCTCCTCGTATTGGAATTAGTATTGGTTTTGTTGGCTCAACAGCTCTTTTAGACGAGTAAATACTATTGTCATGAATAGCTTCATCTCCAAATGTTGTCCAATGTTTTATTCCTGGAGGACCAGGTGGGCCTAAAAATCATTGAAATGTGTTAAATTGTATATATTTAAAAATTATATCCTACCTCTGGGTCCAGGATATCCTCTTAATTTCTCCATATCTGGTAGAACACATGGTTCACCTTTCTCTCCTTTTTCTCCTCGAATACTTAATCCATGTCTACCAATTCCAATTTCACCCTACAAACAATTATAACTTTTCCAATTATACATATCTCTAATTTATTTATTATGTTTTTTAAAGTACCTTTTCTCCTTTTGGGCCAACTCTACCTCTTCTACCAGGCAAACCCTTTTTAAAACCTCACTAATTAGAGCACTATTAATTATATATATAATAAATATACAACCTTAATTTCTACATAACTTCCATCAAGAAGAAGTCTAGAATATGAAGTACCAGAACTATCTCCTTTTTGACCTTTTGGTCCTCGCTGAAGACAAATATCAAAATAATCATACTTGTACACAATTTTATACACTTTCTTTTATATACCTCTCCAGAATCTCCTTTGATACCTTTTACTGGAGTTTGATTAAAAAGATTCCAATTAGGGGAACTATGAAACAATGAAGTTCCTGGAAGACCTCTTTCGCCCTAACAAGAATAAGAATTTTACTATGATTTACTAAAGTTTTCTTAATATTACCTTTTGGCCTTGTGGTCCTACTGGTCCAATTAAACCAGGAGCACCTCTTGCTCCTAAAATGAAATAAATTAAACTCTAAATCAGTACTAAATAAATGATTTATTTATTATACCCATTTCTCCTGGTGGTCCTACACTTCCAGATCTTCCTTGAAAAGCAAATGAAAAACGTTCATCTTGACCTAAAGACTACAACATATAACAACTTGTATATATACTTATTCCATGATAAATATTTCTCTAATAGTTCTTACTTCTAAAAAGTAGGGCATTTGTGAAAAAACTTCTGTGTAATTACAGCTGCACTTGTCATCTTGCCGTACCTATATGTATACAAACCAGGAAGATTATGTATACATAATATGTAACGCATAAGGAAAGACTGACTGAGAGTGAGAAAAGTGTTGACAGAATCATTTCATTTTATATTATATAAAAACGTGATAATGTTATAACGACTTTTTTGCTCTTCTTTCATTCATAAAACTCTGCAGGATAGCATAAAAATAATGTATTCTGAAATGAAATTCAATTACATGATTATGACTGTTTTTAGTATTTTCCAGTTTTCTCAACTTATATAGTTCTAGTCACGATACTAATAAATCGTGTCACCGATTCAATTAAAAAGTTTTATAATGTATTATAACAACAATGAGAAAAACATTGACTATGAAATTAAATCTTTTCTCAAGTTTTGAAAACTATATAATTTCACCCAAACTCATGTCATTCATATTTTTTAAAATATTCATTGCATTTGCAAGAGTTCTTGTGTCCTATCTTATATACTAAATCCCTATATGGTTTTAAGCTATTGTTTTTTTTAGCAAATGGAATGAAGAGAATGAACATGTATGGTAATATGTGTACAAAATATAAAACTGTGAGTGGTGATAAAACAACAAATGGACATTTTAAATAACCTCGTCGCCGTCGTCTCTGTTTACACAATAAAAGCTATCATTCATCATCATTCATTTTGTACCACATTGTTGTAAATATATATACATAGTACAAGTTTAATGAACTGATGGATGATAAATGTATATAAAGATATTTAGACAGTTTATTTTCATGCATATGTACAATTCACATTTACTTCCTAAACTCTCAAGTCAATAACAAGATTTTCATTTTCATGATGAAGAAACATGCATATTTTTTGCTACCATTTATGTACTCATTTTTTTAATCTCTAAGCAATCCATTTTAGGAAGAGCAATTTTATTAACTTACTGTTGATGATCTATACGAGTGTCCATCATAAGACAAGGAGCGATTTGGTAATTGAGTTATCACAGTAGAAATGATTAATAACAAATGTCTCATGTTGCCCCAAATATGTCACATTCTACTAAAACTAATAATTTTTCACAACACGTTGAAGATATTTTTTTGATGCGTGCAAACTTTTTTTCTTCAAGTGGCAGTTGAAACTGTTGAGACTTTTCAGACAAAGTCGTATGAGAAGATAAAAAAAATCCTCGAGTTCAAATAAAATATGTTCACACAAAGCACTTCAAAAAGCAACTGATGAGTTTTTTTGGTGATGTGATGGTGGACGGGTACTGAAAAAAGTGCGAGGCTCGCATGCTCATATAATATAGAAATGTATGTAGGTCTCAATTCATTAGTTAGTAAAAGAACAAGACATCATTTCACCTCCTGCAGAGAGAGAGAGAGAGATGTTGTGTACAAAAGTAAATACATTGTAGGTATTTCCTTATTTCATGATTTCTTGTTTACAACTTACTTTACAAATCTTCTCGTCATATGATGTCAATAAGTTTTGAGTCGAAAATAAATAAAAAAAAATTCTCTCTCAAAAAACTTTGGAAAAAAGTAAGCAGCATCTCTCACAATTTATTACAAAATATCGGAGAACATGACAAGGAAATGATAAAAATCAGAGACTCTCGGAAAGCAGTCTCTGTAATACTAAAACAAGTTGTAACAAACACCTACACAAAATTGGTGGTAACTATCGTCAAAAAAATCTACAACACTCATCTCATCTCTAACTCATCTTCAATTTCATTCAGAGTTCACGCCATGTGTTAGATTGTTTTACTTTTTTATATTATGTGGGTGTAAACCATAATTTGTAATACTATTATACATCATCGTGTGTCTTTATTAATCGAATCCTACACGCTACACTTGTGTCTCATAAGGTTTCAGCTGAGTAGAACTACATAGTAATTGGCAATGAAATGATGTTTGACACCTAATAACAAACAAGTTGTAAGACAATCAACAAGATTGATGTCAACAAATGAGCGGGGTATAAAGAGAATTTTGTTAGAGAGAGAGAGAGAAAACTTTACAACTCAAACTCTCAGCAAATAATCATATACAATAGTAAATAAGTAGTAGAGTAAAATAGTTTTATGCTTTTCTTACATCATCAACATTTCATGTCTTTTTATTTTGAGAGCTGTTGTGCTATATACATACTTGAGAGATTTGACACAATGGAAAAAGAAAGGGGATAGAAACGAGAAGAGAGAATTGCATTAAACATCCGGCCGGAGGAGAGAATTCACAGCAGCACAACAACAATACATAATATTGTCGCTTTATTTATGAAGAATGTGTAGTGGAATAAAGAATAAAGCGAGTTACGACCGTAGATCGTTGTGGTTTAATTACAAATTTAAGAGTTTATTAATTAAGTTCAAATGTAGAGGTGTAGTTAGCTAGAGCGACTGGGAACGACTGAAGGTGAAGAGTATAACTCTCGTCTTCTATTTATTAACTTGCAGTAGCACTGAGAACTCATTATCAGTTCTTATATGCACGACAAGTTGGCGACTAAAGAATTCTTATCTTTATCTTAAA
>VCNE01011131.1:0-11546 GCA_009869805.1 Oncopodura yosiiana
AAAATTTCAGAGTTCTAGGTTCACTGGGTCATGAGATTTTGAGTCTCAAAATCATGATTCTCTTTGATGACAACAATGCTTAGTGGTCGTTAGGTGACTCTACATGACCACACCTTTAAAGGTGTGGTTTTTTGTGTTTTTTCAGGAGGATTTTGAAACACCGGTGTATAGTAGAGACGCTGATGCTGGACCAAGAAAATCACGTCTTGGCAAAAATCTTTTATTTAAGGGATTGACATTTTATGTCATTGGTGCATTTGAACTTAATGGAGCAAGTCCAGATGAATGCAAGGTAATTAATTAGAAAATAGACTCTGACGTTACGTAAACATAGAAATTCTAAACTTCTTTATTTTATTTTTTGATCACAGACTATTTTACGAAAGTTGGGTGCTACTGTGATTGGATCGAATGATGTCAAAGAACATGATGGAAATGCATTAGTAGTTGGCGATTCAAGCACAAAGAATTTTCCATTATATGATCGTAAGAATAAGAAGAAATGATACAAAAGGAATTTTTATGTAGAAATTGAGAATGTGGTTATTTTTTGTCTAGATTTATACAAGAAGAAGAGGTGGATAACAGTGACTTGGGAATGGATACTTGATTCTATTTTGTCATATTGTTTAACACGTTTACAGAATAATGATGTACTTACGCGAGGAGAACTTTTTACTCTTGACTTTACAAAGACAGGTTTACCATCACAATACTTGCCAAATAGACTATATCGTTAAGTTTTGACTTTTATAATTTTGTAAAAGTTTTTTATGTACAGATGATGCATTATTAAAGTATAATAAAGTTATATTTAGAATTAATTGAAAAAAGTTGAATTTATTTCTTTTAGTCAATAAATTGAGTTCCTCCTTTCTGAGGGCATGTTGGTCCAAGACGATGATAAAGATGTGTAGCCTTTGATACATGACCAACGTTCTATGATTAAGAATAAAATTTAGGAAAGTTCTCTAAAATCTAGAATCATTGTTTACTAACCAATGCTGGTGGTACATTAAAAGAAGGATCATGTCTAGGAATTTTTACAAATCCAAAGTTGTGACAATATGGGATGCACCAAACTCCAACAAAGTCAATATCATAAACAGTCATTCCACTTGGAAGATGAAGTGTTACGTTGACTTTATCAAACATGGGCAACTTTTCTACATAACTGTGTGAATTGAGAGATGTTACTTTTAGAAGATAATAATTTGCATTGTAATTTGATACCCCAAATCGGCTTGTTGGATTGTAATGCCATCAGCAGTTGGTACATCTCCTATTCCAACTATAGGAAAGCATCAGAATTGTTATTTATTTAATTAAAATTTTATTTACCTCTCCATTGTGCTCCTGAAATAATAAGAAGGTAGTAAAAATAATTTTTTTCACCAAAAATATATTAATTAAATACCTGGTCCAACACCTAGATTGTATAAAATATTTTACATAATTTTAGAAATTATCTTTCTTTAACCTTTACTAACCGTCGTAATAAACATTTGGTATAAAAATTGTTCTGGCATCTATAATTTTCACATTTCCTGATTGAAGTTCATGTGCTAATCTACTGAGCTCCCCTAATTCTTTTGGCTCTGGTACATCAATATCCTTAATTTCTATTGTTCCCAGTTCTTCCTGAAAACATGTAGACTGTAAATTGGTATAAAATTCTTAATACAGAAAACTTTCAATTACGTTATTAAGTGATGCTGACAAACACTTAATTTGTTTCAAGTAGTAGCTTTCTGGAAGCTCAATAACTAGATCTTTGGAATCCGAGAGAGTAGAGCTAAAGAAATGACATAACCAATTCTTGGAATGTTTTTACACAGTATCTACTTTAAGAAACTTACGTCAACTTTACTTCTTTAACTTTTATACCTGTTGGAGAACAATGCTTTTCATCTGTTGCAACAGTAAATTTGATTGAGTTGATGTCTACAATAAATTAATTAAGTGTTACGCATAACATTGCTAATAATACAACGACTCTAAATTATACCTGCATTTGAACAAGTGAAATTATGAATCACAATATTCTTTGCATTAGCAGCATAGACAATTCCTTGTATTCTTGCATTTATTGAAAATACTCCAATTTGCTTCCCAAAATATTGTCCAGCATAACAGATTTGTATAACTGGAATTATTGGAAATTGTATGAAATCCGTGATGCATTCAAGCTAATTCACATACCTTCAAGAGCTATTAAGATCCAAAATATCGTCTTTAATATCATTACTCGGCGTTTAATTATGACAACTAATATATTTGTCTCGAAAGATGTAATAATAAAAAAATTCCACAAAATATGACTCAGTTTATTCTACTAACACTTATCAACCTCTGTAGTAGCAATCTCTATTTCCAATAAGTTCGCTGATTGAATTAGAGCATTTCATGTTACTTTTTTATTATGTCAATTGTGTAAATATTTATTAATTTATCTCATGCTATTCACCTGCTTCTATATATGCATAAAAATGAACAATGTATTTGCATTTTTATTTAGGTTACTCTTCTTCAAATAAAGAATATTGCTAATTGACTGACGCCAGCCTGGGCCTTCCCATAACAACTCTACCAAGTGTGACTTACTGACGACTTCCTTTTGAAACATGACATGCCGAAACTGATATGCGTCCAATTCTAGTGAAATGTTCTAATAATCTATAAATTGTAACAATATGGAAGTTGACTGGATACTTATAAACAATTATGTTCGAGTAGGATTGATAGGACTTGCACTTTTAGTATGCAGCTTTTTTATTAAAAATCAAAGCAACTAAAACTTTAACTTTCTTTTAATCTGATACCCAAAAATACAGATAATTGACCTATTAATTTATGGAGTATTAGTCCCAGTTGTTGCAGTATGGTCTGGTGGAATTTTATCAGCATGTTTCCATCTGTCTAGCATGAATGAAGTGATTGTAGTGCTTATTCTAACTTTCTCATTATTCTATGCATTGTTTCTTTGCGACTATGAAGAATTCTTTTGGAATACTTTATTTCGACTGGACAAATCAGCTTGGATAGTTCTTCAGGTTTATATATTTTTAAATATTCTAATAAAACGACCAAAAAACTTTATTTTTTATTAGATTCGAGACTTTATCAACATATTTGTGCTAATATTTTGCGTGAAAGAACTTGTGAATTGTTACATCAAAGCAATTTCTCAATCTCCTTACCATCAATTTAAAGATGTCTCATTTAAACCAAAAATTCATCATGGAGTTGAATATCTTACTTTACGCTATGCTACAGCATTGGGATTTAATTTTCTTGACTCTGACACTATAACCAATTCTTATCTTGAAACATCTTCAAATTCACAGAATAAAGATCTTTTTACTAGAATGCTTGATTACAACAACAGAGAGAATGATAAAATTGAAGGAGAAATCAAATGGCGAAATGAATTTTTAATTCAATTGACAATGTTTAATTTACTTTTGGCTTATATTGCTAGCTCTATTGCAAAACTTATTTACTTTAATACTTTATTTAGCTATTTAAGAGCTATGAGAGTTTTTATGGAATTGAATCCTATGCTTCCTGATTCACAGCAAGGCACAGGTTGTGATAAATGCTTATATTTAAATAATGGCTAATTAACTACATATTCTAATTTAATTATTTTCCAATCTGCAGAAACTAATGATGCCAACAATTCCTTAAACTCACCTTCTACTTCTAATCGAAATAATGTTGAAAAGGGAACAACATTGTCAACAACTTCTAATGCACGAGATCAACGTAAACCAATACATAAAATTCCAATGAGTATTAGTGACATGTTACAGCAAGCTGAAGATCATCTTCAAAGACAAATGCAATATTTATGAAAAATAATAAAATATTATGAAATCAATAAAACACAAAAGTAATTTTGTATAGTATATTCTTCTTCTCAGTCAATCATTTATTTATTTTCATACGATTCTTCTTATTTTTTTCTCTTTTGGCTGTATAATTCTTGTTGCTCTTTTCATATTTTATTGACATTATTATTTGGTGGTAAAATAAATAATACTCCAGTTGTTTTATTTTGTTGTGACTATATATGTTATATATTAACGTCCACTGAATCTACTTACTACTACTACATATATGTATACATATTTTTTTGAAGATATGAAATTAAACAAGAGTTGTTACAAATTAACTTTATACATGGTATTTTACTACATAGTACAATTATATATATATTATTAATAAGTAATTAAAAAATGGTAAGAAAAATATCACATGAGGTATGTTATGTAAAGAACAATAAATTCAAAAAAGTCATTATGAATTCCTTTTCTATCATCTATTATCATTCAAAGCTGGAGGAGTTGGCTCAATTTCCATACAGGAGCATCGTCTCACTTTCTCAACTCTCACTCGTCTCTTTTCATCACCACAATTAAGTGTTACAGTTTTCCAAGTGGACATTGAAGGTTTACACACAGGAAAAGACGCAAATAGTCCTGGAACCCAAACTGATACACATTGACCAAAACACATTTTATTCACCATTGTCAATGGCTCACAGCCTTCACGTTTAATAATTTGTGTATACTTTTCTGTTCTACAACAACTTTGTTTTTTATTACCATTATTATTAGTATTTAAATTCACGTTGGGATTATTATTAGTATTACTATTGTCATTTCCACCGCCTGAAGTATAAACCATTCTTGCTGGTAGCACTACAGCATCTTCATCATTGTCGTAAATATTGAGATCTTGAGTTGACGTTGAGGCTACAGGAACTGAATCTCCTGATGATACTCTATGATTATTATTATGGTTATTGCTATTTTTGGCATTATTACTATTTAGCAATTCCCAACTAAGTCTTGAAGCTGATTTTCGCCTTTGCTCTCTCTCAGCACTATCAATTCTTTTCGTTGTTGTAGAACTAATTGTTGTAGTCTCATCTACATCTTCATCACTATGAACAAATGTATTACTATTAGAAAAAAACTGGTCTATTTTTTCACTACTACTATTGTTTTTTATTGTTAATAAATCATTTATTGTACTATTGTCACCAGCACTTTGTTGCTCACTTATTAATTTCTGTTCCTCTGTTTTAGACATAAGGCCCAATGCTACTACAGTCACTAGAGCACATGTCACAATAACTACAATCACTAGTACAAGAGCAATAGCACATGTTAACAACATCTTTCGTCTTCTTCTCTTCCTTCTTCTTTTGTCGGAAGGAGACATTGTCGTTGAGCTTGTTGTTGTTGCCAAATCATAGCCTTGACCTAATTCAACTGACGACAATGATCTAATGATTTTTGTACTTTTGCTACTACCCACAACATCTTCTATGTCTACACCAACGTTGACACTGGTAGAGCTACAAGTATCTTCTTCAATTGTTGGTCCATTATTCCAAGTCCATGTTGTGGCACTTAGTCCATCTTGCTGAGTAGAACACTGGTGATGATCTTTTTGTAGTGGTGACTGTGGACCAACAATTTGATGACAACGAGCTAAGCCTTTTGGTAGAATGTCTGGGCTCACACTTCTAGAGACACTTGTCACATTTGTACTCGTTGAAAATGTTGAAGATGCTGATAATGACATGTTGGCTAGGCTAGCGGAAGAGACTATCTGTAAAAGGACCAAAAAGTACAGGTAAGTTAAGAAGAATTTTTATATGGAGTCTTAAATGGTAATCGTAGATATATATCAGTATATATTAGTATTATAATACTCATTGGCAATAATGGCTGACTATATACTATATAACAGAGTTAGAGTAGAGAGAGAAAGAGAATTCATTCATTCTTTTACTGTATAAAATATTCTTATATATTAAATATCGTATGAGCAGATGGTGAGGACTTATGTAGGCAATATGAATATACAACCTATAAGTATATAGAAAATAATAGTGGTACTCTTGTGTTGTGGCCTATATGGTTTGCTTTTGCTATATAGTGTTGATCCATTCATTCTCTCTCTCTCTTCATTCATTCATTGAGAAAGGAAGGAATTTGTCAAGAGTGTGAAGAGTGAAGTGAAGTGAGAGAGTTGAACTGTTAGCTTCATTCTTTATATGGCTTGGCTTGCTATATACAGATATATATATGGCTATGTCAGCAGTTGTATATATAATGAACCAAAGAATTTTCTTGGTCACAAAAGAGAGACATTGAACAGCAACAACAACAATGAGGAAGGCGCTATTTTGGACCAAGAAGACATATATATATACATATTCAAGCTCTTCTCATAGCTTCAAACGAGAACGACATGACATGACAATAATAATGTGTAGTTGTGGTTTGGTTTATCTTCATCATAAACTTTTCCTCTTTTGGAATTATTATTATGGCTGTAGTTGTACTTTCAGAATATTATAAGAGTACAGTATATACGTAAAGAAGAAGAGTTGAATTTTGTTGAATGAAGAGAGAATATATCTGTAGGCTTATTTACCTCACCCAGTAAATGTTACGTCTACAACAATTTCTATGTGTGCAATTCTAAGTTGCGCTGGAGCCTAATAATTCATTCTCTTAATTACACAATCATGCCTTCATGCCATATCACATCCCAAAGTCAAAGTCAAAAACTACAAAAAAAAGAGTTCCATTCACTAACAACATATTCTCAAACCTTATGTAACTAATGCTGCACTGTATTAAATATTTATGCATATGCATATTATACATATACACATATCACCTTGCTTTACTCTTATATTTCAACTCCTTCTTCACTTTTTAGCCATCACAGTTTTAGCTAAGTATATGAAAACTAATTAGAATATAGTAATTAATTGTTGCCATTTTCCTACCATTTACAACAAGCCACACAGAGAGAGAGAGAGAAGAGATCGAGATAATGTATGCATGTGCATGAAATGTGAGCGAGCCTTGAATTAAAAATATCCTAAAATATATTATATTATGGGCATATTGCATTGACTGAGGTCACAACATAACAACGACAATAACTATATAGTAGATATTTATCTTGTGTATTATTATAATACTGTATATACTTGTGTTATATAAAAAGTGTTTTTTTCATAGTGTTGTATAAACACACCTGCTTGTTATCCAAGGTAGAGTCGTCGGAAAGTGAGAAAATCCTCGAGAGAAATGAAGCTAGGACCATTTTCTTCTTCCTCTTAAACTTTTAAGCTCCTTCTTCTCTCTTCTTCTAAGCAGATGTTATTATTATATTTGACTGCTTAGAAAAGTTGCACGTGGAATATTAGGAGTTGAATCAGTTTTATAATATGTCCTCTTAGCTCAAGTATTGGTATTATTAGTTGATGGTGTTGAGAAACTTGAGAAATTCTTATCATCACCATTGTGTCATATATATAATATCAATCACCAATGACACACACACACACCGTATATATATAACTATATATAATCATATACTTTATCTCAATAGTTCTCACTCCATTTTCTTCTGGCTGTTGATGAACCTATTCTCGATGATCTAAAGAGAAATCAAAGAGTAAACAGTTTTGGAAGAGATTAGACACAATATTTAATATATAAGTGTAATGCAACAAAAAAAATCTTTACAAAGATATTAGGAACAGAAATAAAATATCTGGCTTGGTTGGTGACAAATAAATAGAAATGTTATGTTGTGTTGCCTCTTCTTCATCTCTCTACTTACTAAACTATACTGGAGAGCAGAACTAATAAAAAATAACTACATTGGCCTGGCCTGCATTCTAAACTTTATATTTCAATGCAAGTGTAATAGTAGTAGTGAAGAATATAGAGAGCTAAGTATCAAGTTGTCAAAAGTCAAGTCAAAGTTCACTTAAGCAAACAAAATTCCTTTTGTAGGTACATAATACTTCTCATCCTTCCTAATATAAATATAATACACTTACTCACGACTTTACTAGACGACTAACACATATCACATCATCAGTATCATAAACTATATATATATACAAAACAACACTATTTGTATCATGTGAACTTTTAACTCATATCGTCTCTCTCACTCTATATATATATTATGTGTGCATACAAGTCTCCAACTAATACTGGAGCTGCTTCTGTACATATTTATTATTTATGGTCTCTCTCTCTATGTATATTATGCATATAAATATTAGCTCTATATAAAAATAGTTGAAGAAGGAAGAAGAAGTTGTACAACTCAATTTACTACACAAATAT
This sequence comes from Oncopodura yosiiana, assembly GCA_009869805.1. NCBI lineage: Eukaryota > Metazoa > Arthropoda > Collembola > Entomobryomorpha > Oncopoduridae > Oncopodura > Oncopodura yosiiana. Next base: position 8,181 of record VCNE01011131.1, read on the forward strand.
ATACATATGAGAAGTAGTATATAATACTATATGTCCTCATATAGTAATATGTGAACTAGTGTAAACTTTTAATACTATACTGACCATGACTAATTTTCCGTATTTAACGGACTAATTGCTAATTTCATGCTCAGCATTATTATTATTCTTCTTCTCATGTGTATGTATATGAGATGAGAGAGAGTCCTATTTCTAATAAATGTCAAATGAAGAGCAAGTTATTGTAAGTTGATATCAGCTTCAGACACTAGTATAAACATTAATTTTATTTTTCATGCAGACAACTTCTCTGTGACTCAAGTAATGAATGAATAAAAGTAATATAATATGCATAATAATGGCGGCAAGAGAGACACATTACTACAATTGATGATGTTATGTAGTATAACAAGAGAGAGAGATTGCATGTATAGTAGTACTATAATATATATAAAAAAGATATAAAAACAAGAAAAGATTTTGCATACTACTATATCATATAAGAGAAGAGACGGACGACGACAACAACAAATAACAACAACTAACAAAACTCTCAAAAGCATTTGTAAGATTATAAAACTTAAGGTGTATAATATTTCTACTATTATTTTTATATGCAGAGCTGTATACTATATATATTGTGTGTGCTTACAATAAAATACATTTATATACAGTCAATGAGCAAAGTTGGTTGAGCATATTGTGAATTGTGAAGGTTACGAGAACATAATGTACATGAAGGTTTTGCACTTTGTTTTTTGTCTCTCTCTCTCTCAAACACTAATCTATTGCCAATTTGTGTGTTGTGTATCAAAGAAGGAGAACTAGTTGCTGTTTTCTATTGAGAAGACCAATTTTGTAGCGTGTGTAGCTTTACATACTATAGCTATCATAAGATTCTAAATTGCTAAATGATTTTGAGATTTAGAGGAAGTGAATTTCATTCAATGAAAAGTGTGTGGCTTTGCCAGAATTTAACATATTAACTATATAATCAATTATTGCTTCTGTTATATATATATTGATTGCTTACCTATTTATATGATTATCCATTATAACTTGTTGTTTCACTTCTTATGCAATTACTGCTAAACTGTCACTTGTCAATTGTCACTAAATTGGAATGCTGAAAGGGGCACTTTGAGATTTTGCACATGTAGTCGTAACTCGACACTTTTATTAGAATCTCAATTGACTTTATTATTCTTCTTCTTCTTATCCAGACGCCATCATCATCATCAATTGACAAAAAAGTTTTTAGGCTGGACACATTTTATTAGTAACTCTATTACTGCCTATGATGTAACTTTTGTATAAGAAACCAAAGGAGTAAAGACGAAGAGTTGTTTCTAGGATGAGCTCAATATCAACACTGAAAAGAGCGGAGACCTGTTGTTGAGTTTTGCGTTGTGAAGTTGTACTTCTCTATATATCTCACCACCTACTACTCTTTTATATGGATATACTTGTTCCAAAAGTTCCAACTATGTTCTCTCTCTCTCTCTCTCTGAGCTGAGTAGTTGTAGTAGACTAGACCTCTTGACACTTGATTGTGAGTGGCGCTTGCTTGGTTGGATTACAGTCATTTATTCATTGAGAAGTGGTGCCGTACTGTCGTTGTCGTGTGTCTTCACGTAAAAAAAACTTTTTTATTCAACAACAGGAGCAGCAGTTCCACTATATCTGGAATTTGCCATTGAATATATATTTATTTTCTCACAACAGTCTCATTTGCAAATAAACATTTATAGTATATTCGACTCTCACAAACATATTATTTAATAATATGTGACGTAGATAGTGTATAGCTTATAGTATATACACAAACACACTTTTTAGCTCACGCCAACACTCTTTGAAAAATACAATGAGAGCAATTAATATTAAATATAGTGAAGATTTTTCGACTTCTTCTAAATTGCTCTACACACGCACTTTTTTCTTTAGTGTTTTTTAGCAACTAATTAGACACCTTTGAAAAGGACTTTAGCCTTTAGAGAGTAATTAGTGTGCTAAAGGTTTAAAAAGTTTCTATTTCTCTCAGTAAATGACAATGTGTGTGTCTTAGTCAAGGACCAGTATTATAGTGATACTGGACGAATTTTAGGTTCACGTTGTTGTTGTCTTTCTAAAGTCCAGTATAGTATTTTACTCCCCCAAGTAGAGGAAAAACTCTTTTTTCAACACTATATAGCATAGATATATCTATATGTAGAGTAGTAGAAAGAGGCTAGAACTAAAGTAAAGATTACTCTTGTACGTACTTACAATTAGTAGAGTAGTAGAGAACTAGAGCCGCCGTCGTAGCTAGTAGTCGTCGGAGCCAGAAAGATTCAAAAGTCTTCTTCTTTACTATATGTATACTTTATATATATTATGGGCATTATAGAAAATATAGTTTAATATGTTATAGTGTGTGTAAAGTACAGTAGAAACCAAACCACTTGAAGAGAGAGAGAGATAGTAATGAGACAGAGCAAGATAGGATTGTAGTGTTTTTCTATATATTATAATTTGTGGACCTTTGCATAGTCAACATCATTGCCATTGCCAAGCCAAGCCAAGCCACAATACAAAACACACCAGAACCATTATAACCTATTATAAAAGTCCCATTATGTACAATACTATCTACTAAGTATGATTATGATTATGATGACCATTCTCTCTCTCTATTATAGTAGTACTATTTAGTGGAGGAGAGTGGAGTCAACTAACAGACAGATATATACGTGTAATATGTATATATGGAGATAAAACATAAAATGTCCAAAAAGCATCTCCTGCTTTGTATACTTTATTTTATATACAATATATATGTAGATATACACTATAGTTTATAGAGATAGACGGAGGTCCAAAGAAGACTTTTTAGAGGAAAAGAGAGATGTTGATGCTGCTGTAAATGATCGTCTCTTGAAGATTGTAGCAAAAGGCGACTCTAAGCTTTTTTGATAGGTGTGTCACTTGTATAGCCATAATGTACATTGGCCTCCTGCTTACCTTTAATTATTATATAAAAATTATATGTGCAACTAATCAAGTGCATCTGTAATATCACTCTGCCCCATTAAAAAGACGATTGTTTACAATTTTTGTGTGTATGTGACATTGGACTCTTTATGTAGAGCAAGAATAGATCTTGTTGTTTACGTATAGTTCCAGATGAAATCAGATTATTTGAAGATTCTATGTTTACTTTGCCTACTTGCCTTGGTCATATAGAAAAAGAGTATAAGAAATATATGCTTCTCTTTCAAGATGTAGACAGACAGACTGACTAAAGGATATGGACCTAGAGAGTCGTTGTTTTTTCCCCGTCTTTTGGACGCCTAATATGTGTTTACTCTGCTACTCCTCCACTTTTACGTCTCAAAGTCTCTTTTC
>VCNE01011162.1:0-68857 GCA_009869805.1 Oncopodura yosiiana
AAGAGATTTTGGCTGCAGTCAGTTGAGGCAGATTGAGACATTTAAATGTTTATAAACTTCTGTCATGTTTTGAAATTAGAAGTTATACGGAAGTGTAATAAAAATTTCTCAATATCAATACTTTTATTTAACGTGTCTACTCTCAAAATATGGCTGCCAATTTTTACATACCAACAACAATATTTTTAATTTTATTAACAAATGTCTTCACGTATGGTACTCAAATATCTGAAAAAGATGAAGTTTCAGACTTAGTGGTGAGAACTGTGAGACAACTCAAATTATCTGAGCGTTTACCTAAATTAAGACCCAAAAAATATTTTGATGGTGGTCCTCAATGTAACAAAATTAAATGTAATAAGCCACCTCGTCAGTCACAATGTTCTATGGTATCTAAAAGTGATACAGTTCAAAGACCAAATGGTGAATTAGCAAAGTGTTGCCCATTGCTCAAATGCTTTCGTCCACAAGGAAAAGAAGGAGGTGGTTCATTTTTTACATTTCATGGTAAATCATTCATTCAGATCTAAATATTTTTATTTGATGCTTACTGAGTTTAATTTTAGGTGCGTTGGGAGAAAATCCAAAGTGATGTCAATCTCATTCCTTTATTTATAAACTGCATTATTACATTTCTAAATCTATTTCTGCAATAAAGAGAAAGTCAACTTTCACCAAATTATAAAATGCGATCTCTCACTTGTTAAAGCGGGAAGCAAATAATCGTAAACTTTCATTCTTTCTTCATTTTCCATTATTGTTGCTCAAGTTTGTTCATTGTTTCTTTACAACAAATAAAGTTAATAAATCCATAGAATATGTGACTGTGACGTGCCTTCTTTACAACAACTCATATATTAATTGGTAAGTTGATTGGGAAAATCAGTCACCATTAAATTCTAATCAATAAAATCTTCTGTTTGTAAATACAGATTCCACCAGTTCAACTTTCTCTTGAGACTGAAAATGCATCAACGTCGTCATCAAAGACCATCAATGTCACCACCAGCAAGTCCCTCATCATCATCATATACTCATTACAAAACTCTTTATCAACGAAGACGATCAGAATCTGAAGAAGAAGAAACTACTGTTCCATCTGATTTTGACTTTCTCTCATCTTTACGTCTTCAATTAAATCCAAAACAACGTGATTGGAAATTATCAGAAACATCATTAAAATCAGGAAGAGTAGCTGGTCAAATATGTGCAACCGTGTTTCTTCTAGTAGCTTATTATCATTTAAGTAATGATACAATAGAACCATATCTTATTTTAAGTGGTACATTACTAACTAGTTTAATAGGTTATATTTTATATAGATTATATCCAGTTTGGCCTAATATTGAATTTAAAGCTACTTTTAGACAATATTTTCCAACAGATCATGTCAAAGTTATTATAGTATATTTAATTTCTTCTTATACACTAGCTCCTATACTTCGTACACTAACTGATACTATGAGTACTGATACAATTCATGCAACTTCTTTATGTATGTTTTTCTTTCATTTACTAACTTGTGATTATGGTATGAGTGGTTTTATGGTTTCTAAAACAATTTCAGTGAATGCAGCAGTAATTGGTTCGATTTGCTTATCATCACGAATGAAACGAGATGCGCAGTCATTTGCTCTACTTACATTAGCTGTCCAAACATTTGTACTTTTCCCAATATTTTCTACATTGTCTCTTGTACGAGATTCAACTATAAGTCTAACAATATTAATTCTATTTGGTTCAATTTGTTGTGCTACTGTTAATAGTACTGTATTTTTTATATTTGTTGTTATTATATTTGCTGTTGTAATTCTATTTCCGGCATTATTTGTGACTTGTGCTGTCAAGTATAAAAATAATATCTATGGTCCATGGGATGAAGCTTGTTTAAAATGATGATGTAGAATTTTATATATTTGAAAAATACAAAAGTATACAAGTAGAGATAAATTACGAGTTTATTTTCATTCCTATATATAATATGCGTCTTTCTTTCTCTTTTGTTGGTCAAAGTAGGTCGATTGTAGTAATAAGGAACTTGTTTATTATGAATCTCTTAGGAATATAAGTAGACAAAAAGGCCATAATGCTACATACGAGAAAGTAAATATAATAATATGATTGTCTCACCTTTATTCACATTCAAATTTATAGTTTTAGTAAATATACACACATCTTAAGCTCAATAATAGACTCATATATAATCTCTCAAGGGAAACAACAGAGAGCAATGTACTTATATATAAGACAAAACTTTTTTGTTTTGATGTATAAAATGGAATACATGTTTATATTATATGTAGTTTTTAGTAACTAAAAATCATACGCTTTCTCCTCATCATTAGTATTAATTTGTTGAGACACTTCAAGTTCATCATCATCATCCATCTGACTAGCATTGTTACTTTCGTTGTTGTGATTTTGATTTCTTACTAAAGGAGTACTAGGTGTTCCACGAATAGCATTTTGAACATAGCTTGCCACTGGTCTATATACCACAAAACTGCACCATAATAAAATGAGAGCAAAATATATCCCAATGAAGCAAAGTATAAATCCAAATCCAAGCCATGAGAATTGTAAGTCACTCAGTCTCAAAATATATCTAAAAAATAGGAAAAATTATATTCAGGAAGGAAAACTTTCTATTTTAACACTAGTGCTACTTACTCATTTCTTCCATCTCCATGATAAGTATAATTCTCTTTCAGTACATTTCCTACATAATTCCCAACAAGTCTAGGAATAATAACTACTTTACTCCAATCAATGCTCATTTTTCTTGGAATAGATACTTTAGTTTCATTAGAGTCCATATTATGAAGTATAAGAGCATTATAACCAACAGCCTGAGCATTTAGCATCTTTGTCTCCAAGTCACAATCTCCTAGTCCAGAAGCATAAAAATCTACTAAAAGTGCCCATCCGATACTAAAATTTCTATTTGGATTTCCTATTGGAGGAACAACATTAGTACATCCGTTTGATGGATAGGAAGCAACAAGATAAACCTGTATTATATTTATTCAAGGACAACAAAATACATCAATAAGACAGATATTTTTGTATGCATTAGTATATTAACAGTATAAAAGACTCTTACATAGAGACTGTCTTCTTGTTCAATGTATGGAATTCCAAAATAGCCAAGAGCAAGATTACGATCTTCAACTATAGTTTCTACTATTTGGTCATTATCTTGAGAAATGATTTCGATGGTTGCACATCCGAAACTAATTAAGGCAGATAATATGAGTGTTGTCAGAAGAAATGCTATTCTGTAGTTTTTCATGATCTCAAAGTATGTATGAAATATATGAACACTATATTTATATGTAACTCAACTTTCTCTTTTTTCTTCTTTTCTCTTTCTCAGTGAAAATAGAAGTAGACTAGACGAAGAAAAAGCATGATGATATCAGTGACAGGTTGATTTGTAGAATGAGAAGAGATGATGTTTCAGTCGGTTTGTAAGAGATACAGTAGCTAGCTATCTTTCATACATATCGATCCAAAAAATCTTTTTTTCTTGTACATCTCATATCGTTGTGGAAAGTAAAGCAACAAAGGTACATAACGCGCAACGTCAATTTCCTACTGTCTTTTTCCAAATATACTACAAAATTACATCAACATATTAAGCAATGTAGAGATTGCAAGCAGAACCATGATGATGAATGGCTATGCCGACAGGTTACTAGTCTTTTTTCTAAGAAAACATGAAACAAGAGTATTTAAGCCACTACATATAATAACGTCACCCACTGTACTGATGCTGGCTGTTTACATAAAAGGAAAAACCTCATGTGTGTGTTTTTCCTGTAATTTATTAGATCGTAAACCAAATGACCATATGTCAATGATTGACATGACCAGAGTTAGTTAGAGAGCAAATCATATATATATATATATATATATTTGTTTATTTAGAATAATTCCTCTACGTTTAAATATTATAATAATTATTGACTAGCTGTAGAAAATAGTAAGACGAAGTAACAATCAAGAAGACATATATGAATAAAATAAGATATTTTTAAAAATACCAAGAAAAAAGAAATTATAATGAGCAAATATCTTTTTTTAATCAGTTACAAAATGTTTGGTATTGTTCTCTTTGCCCTTGCCAAGAACTCTTATATAGTTATTTGGAACCAGTCCAATCTTTTTATTTTCATCAGAAGCAAGAACCCAACCTTTAACATCTGGCTGATGACGGGAAGGTGCCAATCGAAGTTTGCTGCCTTTACGGATAGTCAATTCATTTTGTGGGTTTCCAGCAAGGAAATCATATTCTGCAACTGCTACAAAATGCTCAGACTCTCCACTTGCCCATTTGTTATCTATATATTTTTTAAAAAGGCGACAGTATTTTTTAGTAATTGAACACAAAATGTCATATCACTTATATAACAATCAATAATACCATTTAAGGAAGACAACAACTTCCACAATAAATATGGGCCAGTTAGAATGAATCCAATGAATAAAACAACTGGCCAAACTTTTGGCTTATCTTCATCATTTCCTCCTCCATCTTCAGCAGAAATATTTGACCATAATGACTCTACGTCTTCAGGTTTCATTTTTAAAAGGCCTATTAAACATAAAGTCTAAAATTAGGAATCCAATTTTTGAAGTGTAATTTATTAAATAAGAGTATACATGTTAACTTACCAAAAATATATAAAAGTCTTCTCATCATATATCGAATCATTCGAAAGAGAGTAAAACTAGAAAGTAGAACTTTAACTTTCGTCAAGTGCTCAGCCATATTAATTACAGCACGAAAAGAAGAAAGTAATGAAGTAAATGTTGACTCCAACATAAAACTCATAGAACTAAAAGTATTGACAAATGATTCAATTGACTGTACAGCTTGATTATGTTCTAATTGATTCAAAGCTTCAAGTGGATTGTTCATATTAGCATAAGGACCACCATAACTATTTCCATAAGCATTTCCATACATCCCATAACTATTTCCGTAAGTATTTCCATACATTGAATAAGGACTATAGCCACCGATTGCACCAATAGGTCTGTTATAAGATGAGTATGGTGTTGATTGGGCAGAATAAATTTGACGTCTTGGTGGAATTGGTGGTGGAGCATTTGCTGATGTCGATGTGGGAATTTGTGATCCACCTCCTCCTCCTTCCATTGGATTTAGAGAGTTGATGACTGGTGAACTATGAAGTCGATCACTATAAAAAAATGGCAATTACACAAAATTATAAAATTAGAGATGCATTTTAAAAAAAGGTTTTGAGATGCTCTTACGTATTATACGGACCAAAAGAATTTGTCCCAACTGGAATATTACTAACTGTATTTATTTCCCAAGGTTTTAATGGAATATTAGGATTTGTAGACATTTTTGTAGTTAGTATATACTCTTGAAGAGTTTTAAAAATGTGATAATCAAATAATATAAAAAGATGTTACAGTTGCGTAATTAAACTGTTTGTCATTGATCAATACACAAGTGTTGTTTTGCTACCATTTCTTCTTGAGTACGTAGTACTGCTAACTACTAACTAACTGACGAAAGTTAATTAAACTAGTTGTCGCTCGACTCTTGATGTGGGAATTGGGATTGTAAAATTCTCAACTCAAGGCTGTGGCATCAAAATGTAAAAGTCTGATGAAAAGGGGAAAATGAGACTTTGGCCGGCAAATTGATGTACATGTTAAAAGTCGTGTAGAATATTTAAAAAGCACCTTCTCGATATTTCCTTTTGAGACTTTTAGATTTAGTTTAGATGATTCGTCTCTCAATGCAATGTAGAAAGTAAGTAGAAAGTGAACTTTCTCTTCCATTATAAATAAAGGGGGAGAAACTGTAAATGATAAATATCTAAACTTTACCACATAATACAAAAGAATCTTTTAGTTGAGAGTCAGGAGGATTTTTTGGAAACCGGGATTTCCAACATCTTTTCCACAGTGTGACAAATGTGACTCAAGAAGATACTATACATTCTCTGTAATTGAGACCAAAATTTTCAAGAAATAGTTAAAAACGTACATAAAAGATTCTCATATTCAGACAGAAGCTACAAAGACTATGAAAAAGAGAAAATATGATGAATTGATTCTTTGAGAATTCAAATAATTGGATAGTAAGAAAAGCTAACTTAATATTGCTTGTGATTTGAAATGAGTAACAAAAATTATATTTCAGATGGACTACATACATTTTCTACTAGTGAAAGATGAAGTATCAAATCAGAGTTTTTACAACATGAAACTAGTGACTGTGCCAGAGCTATTGGTATTCTGTCTTTGCTAATAAGTATGAAAGTAATTTAATTGTTGTTTCTTGTGTAAATACAGTGAAGAAGCCCTTAATAATATGGAATCTAAGGGACGGTGAAGAAAACACATGATGCTAAAAACAAATTCAGATGGTAAAAATTTTACAATAGAATACAATTTATTATATGAGATGACGTTTTGAATGTAGAATATAACCACTATCCAAATGCATCAAAAGAAGATACATTGGCATAAAATATCCTTTCTTATCTCTTTACATAGCATAGTTTAAATTGTCTTGTTGAAGAGTGCTATCATTGTCTCACTCTGTAACTCTAGAACAATTTATGCTGATTATTGTACTTTGTTGGCTACTGGCCTATTTATATTCTAGAAGAATTTGCATATGTAATGCGTATATGATAGATATGATATCAAGTTAACCAAGTATTAGTTGTATGGTAAAGTTACAATATTCCCCTATTCATTTAAACCAATAACTATACTTTTATTCCATTCATATCTAATACATTGAATGTGGACTCTACATTGTAGAGGTACAACTTATACCGTACAAGTATATGTATAGTCGTTAAGTTATTTGTGCCATTGTGAGCGCGTTGTTTTTGTATTTTCAATACTCGAGTGTAGTTCTCTCAAGACGAAATATTTTTGAAAGGTTGGAATTAGTCATACATAAATTACTTTTGGACTCTAGTCAACAACTCAAGTTAATAGTCTTTACTAAACTAAAAGTGACGTGGCACTCTCAAATACTACACGTATCTCCAGACACTTTGATAGCACACATATTGATTGTTTGATAGATAATGCAGTAGTACTACTTTTGCTAAAGATCAATTAATATGGATTTCGTACTTTCGCCTGAAGAGACTATAGTACCTTGCCCTTACAACACGGCTCATCAAATAAGGTATTTTCGAATACTGTTTAGTGTTGGCACACTGTTTTATTTACAAATTTGAATTTGTAATGGATAAAAAAGTTGCACTGGAATTTCGCAAACCTTTCAAATATATTCTGAATACTTGCTCAATATAGCAATCAATTACTAGTCTATTACTAAAGAGAAATAGCATTAACTAATTTTTGTATAATATTTAACATGGATTTTACAGTAAATTTAATTTATTATCCTATAAGCGACTTATATACGACTCCAGCGTTTCTTCGACATGTGTACATTCTTTGCTCTTCATTCACAGATTGAAATTTCCAATGAATGTTGCAATAACTTGACTTCACACAGTGAGAGATAACTAATTAACTTTATTCTTAGATAGTATTCGAGTTCAATAGTTCAATTTAGATACAGAATATTCTCAGGAGGAAAAATCTGTTTTAGATTGACACTATTGTTATTAGCTTAAAATACTGGTCAACTAATTTAACAGAGGCGTGTAGCTCTTTCAAATACAGTGGAATCTGTCTATAATGGTATACCAACAGCCCTTATAAACAGATTCTGGTCTGTCTGTACCGGTATTAGAAACAAATAAAATGTATCACCGTTACAGAAAGAATTTTTCAATAGGAAAAACTGAATTTTTCAGTTACTTGTATTATTGCTGTGAGTTGCCTCAACATACCAAAGATCTGAATGATCTCTGATTTAGATATCTGGCACTATTTTCAATAACTTTCACTGCTCTAAAACAAAAACAATAAAAATTTCGACTGGCAATGTCGAGTAAGCCAATTTTCCTAAAAATTGACTGGAAAGGCACCGTTATAGCCAGATTTCACTGTATACAATATATAGGACATAACAAAAATACTAACTCCACTTTTTGTATACTCTCTTGCAGTAACTTAAGAATTCTTCATCATGTTACCAAATGTCGTCAAAATTACATCAAGGAAATGAAGGCTAAGAACAAGAGTCCAGAAATGTCAATTTGTAGATTTCATTTCACCCATCAAGTACCGAAAATTGAGATCAAATTCCATGAGGAGCGTTGTCCTGAGCAGGCAACGTTTGTTAGTCACATCCAACACCACTCTAGCTGTAATTATTATAAACTTTTATTTATAAACTAAACTTTACTGTCGAATGCTAATATGCTAATATATATGTGACTTTACAGCCGAGTATGAAGAACAAGTCAGAAAAATGAGAGAAAAGCAAGAAGAGCTCAAAAACCAACCAGTATATAATGTTGATGATGAAGAAGAAAATTGGGACGAAGGAGCTAGCAATTATACTGCAGGATATGATCCAAAAGTCAAAATTGAACATGATCCTGATATTCTTTAGTAAGTTTATTTACATATATTACCATTTATATTTACTAAAGTGTTTTTAAGGATGTTAATTAAAATTTGAATTAATTTACAGTATTCCTGGAGGGATGACTAAGTCTGAGAGAAAGGCTCATAGAGAAGAACGAAGAAAACAATCACAAATCAAAGAATTGATCAAAAAGGAGAAACAAGAACCTAAAATGGAAGTTAAGAAAGAAGTTGATTTTGCTGGCGATGACCCATTTGCTTAAGAATTGTAGCTACACACTAATCTGCCAAATAATTTCTCTTGCAATTAATGAAAAAAACCAATTACTTTTTACTTTTTTTTACTTTCTCTATAATATGTTGATATCTATTACTTGAGCCAAAATACTATACCTTTTATTTTAGTTGTGTCTTACTCTTTACTCAATGCAATGCAACCTTGAATTTTGTCATGTATCAATTTAAAATTTAATTTTTGAATCTTGTTGACTGTAATTTATGATAATATATGTGCAGCTAAAATGTCAAACAAAAACACTAAGTTGTATAGAAATGTGCCTTATACATTTAATGAATAAGTGATAAAAAAAGATTCTCTAAATTAGTCAATTCTTCGAGATTACCTAAATATAATATGAAAATTGGCTTTTGTGATATAAACTCACTAATACAAATGTATCTTACTAACTAAGACAATGTAAAATTATTTTATTCGTTGAACCATGGTAAGTATGTACAAGTTATTATATTTACATAATTGTTCTCTTCACAGTAGTATGTCACAGCCTGTTTGTTACATATTATTATTATTCGACAATAGATTGCAATGTACGCTTTGCTTAAAAATATCTCAAAAACGACGTGTTCTATGTTTCTTCGAAATAAACACCTACATATTTTATAACGTAATACACAAATAATTTATATATATTATAACTTTTTTGTACTCTAAACTTTGAAGCAGTCATAAAAATTTATCATCTACATGTACATAATTTTTTAAAAGATGTTTATACATCAATAAACTTCTGCATTAGGATAAGCATCCCATGATGGAGAAGGAACTACAGTAACAGGAGGATTATTACAACTATTAATACTCCTATTCTGCTGTCTTGATAGATTTGATGGACTAAATAGAGTTTTGCATAGTTGTTCATATTCTTCAGAATTTTTGACTGTATGATGTACTCCATTGACTAAAATCAAGGTAGTGAGAATTAATTCTTATTAGACATCTGACATAATAAATCACATCTTTAAATTTCTGTCTCTCACCAAGAATATCACCATATCCTCTTCCAAAGTAATGTTGAGTGACAACCATTGCGGCTATTAGACTCAAATGGACTAATAATGTGAGCACAGATATAAAATGACTACTTATTGTCAATAGTTTATCAATATGGTCCAAATGAGATGCTCTGTAAACATTCTATATCAAGAAACAAAAAAGTGTCATTTCTCTTTTCTTTTTTTTACTAAAAATTCTCTCTTACTCTTGCAAATAGATAGACAAGATACAAAGGTTGCACTACACTTGCAACATAAAATATCCATGTCAGTAAATGACTTTCTTTTCTCACCTATAAATATATATATATATATAAATTGGAATACTTTATCAGTTAAGTGGATCATCATATATAGTAAAACTTACAGCTGTATAGCCCAACAGACCCCATATAATAAGAAAAACAACTCCAATAGATATCACAAGTATCTCTTGAGCTAACAACATTGAGAAATTACTCCGTAGAAAAAGAATAACAGATGACAACGTCATTTCCGCATCAAAAACAAGTAGGCTAAATCCAAAAAACAGATTTCGAAATATGATAATGCGGTCTCGATGTGTGCCAACAGTTTGGAAAATAGCTTGCTCAATTCTCCAATATTTCCATGCTACTAAACATGCTGTAGTTATATTAGCACAAGATAGACTAGTTGATGTATAAAAGAACACCTGGATAAAAACATTTGATTTATAAGATAGATACATTATTCATTAAATAAATTCATTTTAAATAATTTCAACTGACCTTGTGTGTAGTTTGAAACAACGTAATACTCTCTGAACCTAAAGGATATTGAACAGTGAGGAAATAGAGAAGATCCAAAGTCCATAGAATTACTATTGTCAAGATCTGCATTAAAATCTGAAAGGGTTGTTCACGAAATATTCCATGTAGAAGGAAAAACGTACTAAAAACTAAAAAGAATCACATCATTAGTTCATTAGACTTTTTTCTACTAAATTGCAATACATCTCACATCACACTAACCTAATTTAGCTAACACTACTCCACTAAATATAAAAGGATTGGAAGATGTCTCATATGCCGTAAGTAGAAGAACGCCAAATGTCAAATGAGAAAAATATGATGTTAGTGAGACAATCAAATGAATCCATTCCAGAGCACAAAACTTGCAAAATGTTTTTGCCTCCTTTACAACAAATACAACAAAGAAATCTTAGTTTTTCATTTAAAGGTCCTTGACCTTACAAATGTCTATAGTATACTTACCCGATCTTGAATTAATGACTGCTGCATAACATCAGAATTAACAATGGCATAAGAAGACTCATCGCCTTCTTGTGATGAATCAAAGTCGTAATTCATAATTACACTAATTAACTTTTTTCAATTGAAGACTAATCTCCTTTTATTTTCTTTGCAATATTAAACACCAGCTATCCATTGAATGTCACAAAACTCTATCATTCAACTTGAGACAACTTTACTATTTCTTTCCTACGTTTAGTAAAAATTGCATGTTTCACCAATTCCCATTTCCCACATTAAAAATAATCACAGATTCACAAAACAATGTCTATGTGTAATATTTACACGGATACAACAACCGAGAGTAAATGTCGTCAACCCATAAAAAACAAATGTACCTAAATAGTATAAGCTGGAGTCTCAATTCTCCTCCAGCAGATATGATATATATATTGACGTAATAATTATTGCATTGAAACTATTCCACTTTACTACGTAACTTCTTCAATCATCATTAAGCCACAAATGAAGAAATGACACAATGTAAAATACGTAGTTTCAGTTATCTACGAAATTATACTATAGCAGTAATCTATTTTTGGAATGAGTCATATGCAGCTCCCTTTTTCCTCTCTCTGTCTAATGGAAAAGGATTTACTTATAGTGTTTTTTCTCTATAATATGTAAGTTCTATATATCTGCAGCTGAACTAATAAAAACAAAATTCCATTTCACACAAGTTTTTTTGTAATGTCGTAAAGTAGTAGTTTAGTGTTATTGTATTTGTTACTTATCACTTATCGCAAGAAACAATATTTAATACTTTATTGATGATTGTGAGAAAAATATTTCTCTTCTCTCTAATACTTATATGTAGCTATATGTTGTTTGTCTCGTCTTTTTTGTAGAGTCACATGTGTCTATAATCCGTAGAAAATTCTACGTTGAGTCATTGATCGCATTTCTAAATAGATGTATACATATACAGAGTATTTGTAATATATAGACCCTTGCACATGCTCTTTGTCCCATATATTTTTGTTGGGTGAGATAAAATTATGTATATATTGTAAATGCATAGTATATTGTCGCAGAGAACGGTACATTTTTGAGAGAGAGATAAGATAATCATCATATATAGCATTTATTTTAAAACCTCATTTAATTAACAAGAATGAATACACAAAATTTCATTAAAATGATATAAATGGCTGTACTAGTAAAAACAACAGATTTTGATTCTATGATAGCTGGTGGAACAACAATGTCTGTTGAATTATCTGGTGGTTCTGGAATACATTTCTTAATTAAGTTGACCATATAACCTTTAGAACATCTACATTCACTAATGGGGAAATTTGGTAATTGTTGAGTAGCATTAACAACAACACATTCAGCATTAGGTGTACATCCAATTGGAAATGGAACTACTCGACATCTTCCACCAACTAGACCAATACATTTTTGTTGAGATGTATCAAACATGGAGTTGGCTTCTTTACAATCGCAAACTTTGTTGATGCAAGCGACTGTTCTTTGGTAATGGATACATTCTGGACGATTATTAGCATGTGTATGACATGCCTCTCCGTATTTTGCTGTTTGACTATATACTTGAGCAAATGTTAGGACTACAGCAAATAATGCAAGGATTAGAAATGTTTTCATGATGACTTTCTAAACTAGAATAAAATCAATAAATATCAATTAAGGGCTTTTTTCTTAGATTATTAAAAATTAAACAGGAAAAATGAAACTTACAATTGAAAAAAATGAAAACTGCAAGAAAGAAAAATTCTCAATACGCTAAAAGAATTACAGCATGCTATAATGTAAAAAGAGACTTCTGTTGTGTGACAAATTAGTAAAAATTATTATCAGTATATTGTTCAAGTTATCTATAGCATTCAATGCTGGCGATAAGAAGATACATTGATTGATTTATCTGGCTATAATATAATAATAATTGTCATTTGTCACAAAACAAAGTCATAATAGAAAAATGGGAGGAGGATGCAATGGTTTAATATTCAATTTAAAAAATTCAATTATTTCCAAATGACGTCAATCCTTTTTTTGTTGTCCTTTACCTTGAAAAAAGAAATTTCAATGTGACATTCATTTCTAGGCTTGCAAGGTATTCTAACAATAATGGCTTCTATTACTCCTCCAATAGAAATTATTGTTGATACATTTCAACAACAAGAACAAGATAGTCTTCAAAATCAGAGCCATAATAAGACAACAGAAGTAGATAAACCAGAAGAATCCAAAAAAGATGAAGAGGTTGCAACAAACAAGAAGCCTTTACCAAAAGCATTTGTTGTGACACTTGGATTAGGTTCAAAATTTAATTTCTTTCCATTTTATTGGAATCAAAAAGAAAAGCGATTAGAATTATCAAGTTTGCCAAGACTAACATTATTTTGGTTCCAACAAGCATTATTTCTTTCTATAGGATCTTTAAGAGTTTTCTCTTTATCTCCACCATCTTGGCTCAATGGGCATTTTAAAGATTATAAAACCAATAAAACCTTTGAGTTTTCTTATATCCTTCTTCAATTCATGATAGTATCAATGTCTGTTATTCTTGCTATTGTTCAAATTAATTATGTTAATTACAGCCTAGAATTTGTCTCAATGATAAATGCGTACATAAAGTTGAGGGCATTTTTTGGTAATATTTATACAAGTAAGAAGAGAGTATATATATTTTTTAAAAATATCTGTTTTACATTTTTCAGAGAAAAAACTTCAACTTTCTGACTTTGCAAACAGATTGAGCGACATTAATTTTGTTATTTCAGTTGCAACCCTTTTACTCTTTTGGATTTCAACTTTCACTATTGAGCAACTGAGGCTAATTCCAAATTTGAATCGATTTTTTGGTGGAACTTATTTAATTTTTGATTTTATGACAATTGCAATTGATTGGTATCTATTTATGGGTTTCAATTGTATTATTGGGTTTGTTATTGCATTATTTCTAGATGGTATTCTTTGCAGTAAGAAGGCATTGGGTGAATTTAAGTAAGTTTTGTCTCTTACATAAGTTGTTTCTTACATACTATTATATAATCTTCTCTGTTGTAGGTTGCTGTTAAATTCAGAAGAATCAGATTCTAATACAGTACACTCTTATTATGAACAAGTGAAACTAGCACTAACCCTATTTGACAATGGATGTGCTCGGCATATACTTTCACCATCACTTTTAATTTATGCAATAATTATTCTTATAGTATCTCTCTACTTTTCATTACGACTATTTACTCACAACTCAAATCCAACTCTGTCTATATTCATTGGTAGCTTTGTAATTTTCTATATGTATGTCTTATTTACAATTCTCAATACAATCTATCATCTATTGAAAGATTCTCATATGCTAATCAGCGAACTTGATACCAAAAATAAGTTTAGTACTGAACGTCAACCAGATAAATATCTTGATGCAAAACTAAAAGCAAGCCGTGAAATTGAGTTTCATATCGGTCCATTTTTCACTGTTAATAGATCTACTGCAGTCAATGTTTTAAGGCTAACTGTTGACAATTTTATTACAGTTGTTCTTGCATTTGGTATATAAAATAATAAAATAAACAACACAAAGTTTTCACTCTTTTAAACTACTGTAGTAAGAATTCTTATCACATTATTCATTGCTTCTACTTCTTCTTCAGTTTGTTCATAAAATACTACTTTTCCACTTGGTAGTTTGTAGCGCCCTATTTTACAATAAAAATATTAGAATATCAATTATAAGTTTTGCATAGAGCTAATGCTAACCTGGCTCATATTTGTCACGAAATTTTTTTATCATTCCTCCAAGTCTTTTTGATTGGATACGTAGAATGCATATTGCACCTTAAATAAAATTTTTAAAAAAACTGTTCTATAGAGTTGTATTAAATAAATCAATATAAAATCTCATCTAAAATCATTACAGCAACAACAACAAAAACCAAGTGTCAATAATCCTATGGGTGGACCAAGAAGTATTGCTGAAACTTTTGCATTAGACCTAGTCCTGTTTGTAATATTTTTATTCCATACATCAAGCCAAGTACATTTGATCGAATTCCAGAAATAGGGATCATTACATTCTAATCTATTTGTAGCATCTATATAACTTTCTGCAGTAATGTCTTCAACCTCTTCTGTTTGTTCTTCAAGATCTGTTGGAACTGACTATATAAAAAAATACTAAAAATAATTGACGAAATATATTTATGTTTATGCAAATTCGACTAACTGTTGTAGTTTCTTTTTCTTTCTCTTCATATTCCTCAGCTAGAGCATTATACATTGCGTCGTCGTAGGAGAAGTCAAAATCTTGATAATAATCATTTGAGTAGCTGAAGGATGCATTATAAATTAGTAGAATCAGAAGTGCATAGACAAACTGAGCTGATTGCATATTGCTGCAAAATGTTGAACTTAGTGCTGATATGTCCATCAAGAAGATTGTTCATGTACCTGGCTTGTCTTAGGTATACAGAGCCTGCCTATGACGACGAATTATATATTAGAACTGGGAAGTTTCATTTATATAAGCGTGTTTATTGTTATTTGCGACACTATTACAAATTACAACCTAGAATTAATCAACAGAAAACAGTCACTTATGGCACACACTTTACATAGAAAACAGATAGAATCCAAAAACGTATATAAATAAAAAATTATGTTTACATATAATGATGATGTATACATGATGTGCCAAAGATATAAAACAAGAAGTCTAAATAAATACACAAATATTTAATAAAGATATATATAATAGTTGATTCATTGAGACACAGGTGAGATAGAATCATAGTTTTGATTTTGTCTTCCTCCACTTTGTAGTAAAGGTTGACGATCAGGGTTTGTCACAACAATTCTTGGAGCTGCTGCAGACGCTGAAGGTTGTGATTCTTCAAGTGTTGCAGTAGGAATTGGACGTGAGCGATGACCATAAACTATTTAGTATATGGGAAGATAATTAACCTTCCAGTTTAAATCTATTACATATGTTAAGAAGTAAAAAGGCTTACTTTTTTCTTGAAGACCCTTGCCATAATTGAAAGAAATTACAGAAGTCACAGCCATTAATGTGAAGTGTGTTAGTAGTAAAAGTATGCCGGCTATGAAAATACAGATGATTCTGATATTTACAGTCCATTTTGTATCTATCATGATCTGTTATAAAGGTAAAGAAGCAAATTAGTCAAGTCCCTTAGAATATATTAAATTACTGACAACTCACTTCAACAAGTAGAGCAACAATATACATTGGTTGAATTATACTAGTTATCACAAATAGGCATGTGACTCGAAGATTTTCAGTTCTCATCTGTAAGTGAGTCAATGTTTTTTTATATTATTAGTTATTGATAAAGTTAAAGAATCTTGTGTAAACTTACTCCAACATATCCTATGATTAACCAAATGACAGTGAAAATTGTACCACTAATCATTACTAATGCTTCTTCAGATGTAAAATCTGCTACACCATTCTTCATAAAGAGAATCACACAAGATAATGTTGTTTGAGCATCAAATGCCAATAGGCTAAAACCAAAGAATAAAGTTCGACACATTCTTTGTAATTTCATATCACCACCCACAGTTTTAAAGACTAAATTGCCAGAACTCCAATATTCCCAGCCAACACAGAGTCCAACAATTACAAGTGGTAAGCTCAACGCCGTTGACACAAGAAAACGTATCTGTAGAAAGGTGCATTGCATTATTTCAACAAGATCTGTACATCATCATCTTATTTCAACAATAACTCACCCATTTAACATTGTCAGCAATTTTGAGCTCATCTGATGAATAATTAATGGTAACTAAAATCCATAGGAGAAATGTAGTAAGAATTGCTGTAAGTACTTCAAAAGCCTGTTATAGAATTTACAATATTTATTAGTATGACAATGGGCATAGTGATTTCAGGTTAGTAGTCTAAAAACTGCATGTGACCGAAAACGGTCATATCACGACCGAAAACGGTATGACTGAAAATGGTCATATAACCGAAAACGGTCATATTAGAACCATTTTCGGTCTAAAAGATACCTGACTGTTATATGAGTTAAATGAATGAAATGCAGCTATTATACCAATCTCTCGTATTACCAAATCATTTAAACTTTACATTCTGATCTCATTTGGATTTTTTTCATTTTAATTACCTGTTCTTGGAATACGCCATGAAATACGTAAAATGTTGAGAATACTATAAAAAGAAAGTTGTTGACATTTTATAGGAAATCCAGCAACAACAATTGAATCATGACAAATACTTACAGAGATTGACTATGACTAGTAATGCAAAAACATATTGATCTGACTCTGCTGGTAATGTTGCTAGTCGATATATTGTGAACCCAAGGCCTGTTCCAATACTTATTGTTGACAAAACTATAAAACTCCATTCCAATGTAGTGACATTTGTACAAGTTCTCACCTAGGAAGTGATGTAAAAAGGTCAAATTTGTTATACTAATCAGAAAAAGTCA
Organism: Oncopodura yosiiana; assembly: GCA_009869805.1. NCBI lineage: Eukaryota > Metazoa > Arthropoda > Collembola > Entomobryomorpha > Oncopoduridae > Oncopodura > Oncopodura yosiiana. The sequence continues at coordinate 17,531 of VCNE01011162.1, forward strand.
TTATGTAAGGATAATATAGTGCTAGATATACTTACTCGACCTATGACACTTTGCCTTGATGACACTAATGTCGTTGGAACCACTTCTACTGACTCTTCTCGTCCATCACTGTTACCAATGTGTGTATACCCAGTCATAATTGCATTGAAAGATTTCTTTTAGATATAAATATAGTAGTAACTTTAAATTGTCACAACTTTTTGTGACTCTCATCACATTTTACGTCTCTTCCTCTTTTCCACTTTAACGCCTATTGTCCATTTAGACTTTGTACTTTTTACTCTTTACACAAATACGTCAAGATGTTGGTATTTTCTTATAGTTTCTCAGCTGTCAACAAGAAAATTGACAGTGAGAGGAATACACTTACTTCTAATAAAAATAATATGAATCTGCCTCTTCTATGGATTACACCACTTTTCCTCAAAGTCGTATGCTTCAATACTTTTGCATTCAGTACTGAATATAATATGAACTTGAGCTCTCAACAAAAAATCATTATCATGATGACTGAACTTTATAATGCGTAATTCAGCTTACCAAACCACATAATAATAAGTAAATAAATATTAGTGCATATGCCCTAAATAGGAAGGCTACTACTGTATAAGTCTATATAGACTCATATACAATAACAATATCTACATTCCTATACATTCCCATAATCCAAAATAAACTATTGAATTTGCCATGTCAGACAGAAGGATCGAACTTTCAACAGTAAATCAATTTGGCAAAGTGTACATAATGCTATGAATTTTTTATGAACAAGATTAAAGTATACATGTAGTTCATATGTGAATATTATGTTTAGCTTTTGACTTTATTTCACAGTCATTTGATTAGTTTCAACTTTTCAATTTTGATTATACGTAAAAGTTATCAGTTATCTACCTTTGATCATTTGACTGACACTGATGAACTACAGTATTATTTTTGACTACATTTTTGTATTAGTGCCTCTGCACTTGGAAGACTGGATTCATATATAATTCATATGTTATGTGTTAATTGTTACTAATTTTTGGGACATCATATCATTATGAGGATTACAATTCAGTACTACTGTGAACAAAATCTGGCCGGCAGACTACGTAGATAAAACATATCGAAAACTAAAACTGAGCGAGCAATAAACGACTTGCTTAGATAAGGTGTCAATAAATTACAATATAAATATATATATACAGATAATTTACATGTTTTGTTGGCATTATTGTCATTTCTACATTATTTTACGACAAGGAAAATAAGACTATTATATACATCTTTGTTTATGCGTTATATTATATAATATCGACAAAATATGATGAAGATTGACAGATACAACATAGTACTAAAGTAAAGAGATGAGATAAAAAGATGACTGAATTGATTTCCTCTTCCTCTTCTCTTTTTAATTAGACTGCTTTTGAGCTTGTACCACTGATGACTTCAATCTTTCGACTAGGAATTGATTCTTGTCCATAACGCTCTTTTGCTTCACGATAAAATGCTTTTGTCATAACTTGAACCATCTCATTGAAAAAGACATTTGCAACTTGAGATGTGAGAACTGAGCGGAACTCGAATGCTACATTGAATTCAACAATGCAAGTGTTTGGTTTGGCTTTTAGTCCTGTATCACATAATTAGATAAACAAATTATTAGAGCTTTATTCTATCAAATATGCAACACACTTAGTACTCACTTACCAGGACTGAATTTCCAGGAAGTAATTAAATGATTGAAAAGACGTCCTTGTGTTGACTCTGCTGTGATTAAATGAGGTCTTGTCAGTGACACACTTGAAGTGTATGACTCAACTAAAGGACTTTTTCCAACTACGAGGTCAGCAGTGATGTGTCCTTTTCGACGGCTTTTAATTATGGAAGACTGACACCATGGAAGAAATTTGTGATACCTCTCTACATCAGCTACAACGTCAAACATTTGCTCCATTGTATATCTGTCAGTCAACAAAGATCAACAAACAAAATATTCCAAAAATCAACAACTTGAGACTACTTCTTGTTAATAATAAATCTTTACTAAAGTTGTTCCTCACCCTAAGATTCTCCGTTCTGTGTACTTGATAATTTGACGCAACGAACCCATTTTAATTGGGTTACTTGCCCTTAATTGAGCCTAATTATAATGACCTAATATTGGTTTGTTTTTCTTAAAATCTAAAAGTACATTCTAAATTTTTTTGTGTGTTTTAAGTTTGGCTGCTTGACGCCGCATGATTCAGATTGTAGAGATTCTCTTCTGGAGAAAAGAGGTATTTGACAGATTGAAGTTTGTGGAAAGTTGACAATGGAAAATTATGATCCAGAACCTCGTGACATAGAACATAATGTCGAACCAGAACCATTTACTGATCCATCATTCACAATATTCAGAGTATCAACAGAAAAAGGAGCTAGATCAATTGTCAATAAAGCACTAAAATCATTTGGAGTTGGAAAATCTATTGTTTTTATTGGAGATGGAAAGAATTGTAACAAGGCTGTCACATGTGCTGAAATTATGAAAGCATCTATGAAAAAGACAATACATCAAATCACAAAGGTTACAAAAATGACGTAAGTGGTGTACCAAATAACATTAGAATAAGAGTTTGCTGAGTGTTAAATTAACACAGTACTAATTTTTGCTAATTATAAAATGATTTCATTTCAGAACGACTGAAGTATGGTACCCAATTATGGAAGGCCTTGACCCTATACGTGTCATTCGCTCTGTGCCAATCATTCATATTCTAATGTCCTTGGACCCTTTAGATGAAGAAAATGAAAAAGGATATCAAAAATGCAACAGTAAAAATAGTTCAAAACTTGTTTTAAGACTGTCATCCTTAGAGGAAACTTCTGTCACTAAATCACCTTCATCTTCACCAAAGAGAATTAGCTAGCACTTTATGAAATGGAAATGCATGATAAATAATAGATAACCTTAGCTTTAGATTTTTTTAAAATTTTAAATTCATGCATGGTTCAGGAAATGTCACTCAAAAATTGTATCTATATGAAAAGAGTTTGACATTGAATAAAATATAAATTACGCATATAACGCATTTTATAAAAATATTTTGTTTTGTAAAATGAGAGAAGTTTTATTCACCACCATCATAATAATCTTTGATCAATCTTTGATGAATAATTTAATATATCTGATTATGTATAACTCATTTTTTTAAAAGCTGAAAAGTTGGCGACAAACACATGATTGAAATCATCATAAATTGACATAATAATTTTGCACTCTTTTTCACATATACATATAACCGCATATACAATTAATAATAATAACAATAACTGAGCATTATTTCACGACTTTTATAATATAATATTTACTAGATACCTACTATTTGCTGTAATAATAATAATAATTGTAATGCATTATTTTGTAAAAACTTAAATTCATAAACATAAATGACTCAAAACTCAAAAAACAAAACTTACTGATTCATCTCTATCATATGAATTCATGTCATTCATTTAAAGGTATATGTAAAATTATTGCATTGAATCAAAAGTATTACGTAAATTAATTTACATACATATTTAAAAGTTACAATCGTTACAATTGATACGGTGTCACTCACATTTATAACTATAATAATGCGGAGAAGAAATACATCTTTCTATTATATTGTCTCTCATAAATGTGACACATATGTGCATATAACATGTCACATAAAAATCTGAAGCTTTTTTTGTCTAAAAATTACTTACATAATATATGTAAATAAAGAAGATTAAGATATTGGGTGGATAGTGGTAGATACATAATCTATAACATGTTAAAGTTTAAAAGTCACTACTATTATACATACACATACAAGGTTAATTAAATTATTATTTTACTGTTTGCATGTTGTAGTTGTTAGAAAATATATCAAGTATAGTAGTCAGGAGGAGGAGGGAGCAATTAATAATAATTATTAATTAAAAGCTAAGCTTCAGATTCTGTTGAATTTGGTGACGAAGACTTTGTTGCTGGCGCAGAGACGACTGTTGTTGATAAACTTGATGCTACTGGAGGACTCCCACTAGCAATTGTTGGATTTACTGTATTTGGATCTTGTGGTTCAACACCATCCTCCATATTTGGAACAATTAAATTATCTCTTGACATTAAATTATACTTGATGACAAAACATGTGAATCTTTTACATAAATGGCTACTTGCTTCAAAATCATCAAATAAAACTTTATGATGAAAGTATGCATGGGAGAAAATCCTATATACTCGACGACAAACTGAGCCTAGTTTTCCAAGACTTGACTCTCTAATCGATACCCTGCTAGGAAAATACCTGTAAAACAATGATTTAATAATTAACTTATGTAATAATCAATCAAAGTCAATATATATATTTACTTGTTAGAATTGAGTAGACAAGCTGCTCCATCAAGAGTATGACGAGTATAATCAATTGCTGGACACTCTTTTGGTGATTTATGAGCAGCACAAAGAAATATCCATTGCTCAGTAGCTGTCATTTGATTACATGTTTCTGGAAAACATTCAGCTTGTAATTTTACTGCTAATCCATTCAATTCCATACAAAATTGACGTAGATGTTCATATTTCCATACTTCTTCATCTTGAGTTTCTGGTGGTGTTAAAATTGCTGTTATATTTGATGGATCTTTAATAATTGTTTGTTGAATCCATTGTTGAACTGCTAATGTACTGTCCATTTCTTCGAATGGTTCATCTTGCCATTTACAAAAGTCCTATATAGAAAAATAAAATTAATTTCTTTCGATTCGGCTTGTTGTTTACAAAACAAATCTTTTCAACATCTTTCATTTCTTTAATTTTATTAAACTTACTGAAGCTTTTGTACCAGGCCTATTTCTTCGAATGACAGCCTTCACTTCGCCCATCGTAGGGCTTTCGGTTTTCAGTTTATCTAAAATTTTGATGGTTTTTAAAATTAAAACTGGGATTAAAAAATGTTAATTTTTTGGCTTGTTTTGCAAATGACAGATAGACTTTAGATTTCTCCGCTATAACTGGATACTAATTGGTTATGTAACATTGTAGATGGTGCTTGCAACGTAGTGAGAGATGACGAATAGATAAATAGAGTATGCAAACAAAATAAAAGGAAGATAAAATTATTATCAGAGATAAGATTAATGAACCCAAATTACATTTATTTATGTGTCATATCCTCTTTTTTAGTTCATACATCAAATGTGACTCCAACCTGCTTTGATTTTGGTTTAATTAACTCTCGTGTCTCACAAAAAGTCTCAAGAAAATGAGCTCCGTTACAATTGTGTAAGTTTGTATCAGTTTGCCTCTTCATTCTGTTAGTAATAATAATGTGTGATTAATTTTTTAGACGCCGTCATAGATGTTGGGATGGACAAAACTTAAAAAAGATAATAAATCAACAAACAATGGTTCAAATAGCTGGAGGTAATGATGGTGAAATGTCAATAATATCAGACAAAATTTCATCATTTTGTCATGTGGGAAGAGGAAGTAGTCGTAAAGATGCAATTAAATTAGCATGTAATTGTCCATTATGTATTTCTTACATTGAAGAAAGTCAAGTTGATCAAGTGCTCACAGAACCACTAATGAACTTATGTGCATTAGTATTCAATATTTTAACAAAATTTGGCTATGATCTTAAATCATCAACTTCTACACAGAATTATGAGGGATCTTCAACGACGATTTGGATTTGGAATAAACGACCCAAAATTAGTCACATTTAATATATTTATTTTTTTCTGTTCTACATTGTTGTATACTGTTTAATAAATGCATTTTATTTTCAAGAGTTGTACACATACACGGGTACATAAAATAAGTGCGTAGGTGTGTGTTTGTGTTTGTCTCATATCAAATTATTTATTAGTAGGTTATAAGAGGTTTATCAAAATGTAGGTCAAATCTAATAATATTTTGTTTTCACTCAATATCATAGAATGGTGCAGGTATTGACTTTTTCTTGTAGCGTTGGACGTCATGATAAGTTCTCAATGTGAAAAAGTAAATAACTTCAATAATGGATAAAATACTGAAGCCAAGACAAAGTGACAAAACTCCACCAAGATTTGAGACAAAGTCTTCCCAAGAGAACTGTGAAATGATCATAATTGGTGAAAATTACATATATTATTAAGATTACATATCTATAATGCTCACCAGCTCTGCTCGTTTGTATTGAGTTAGTGAACTTTCTCGAAAATAGACACGAAGCAGACTTATACTTCCACTAAACATGCAAAGTAATAATGAACAGGAAATTGAGCAACAAGGTTACAAGATTAATGATAATTCCACACAAAAATACATATACCTGACATAGTCAATGTCATTTAAATATGAATATCCAGCATCGATTGTTTCTCTCAATAATTTTGTCATATTGGGTACTTTTTGATTAGGAAATTCTGCAGCACTTACAACCATATTGTAAAATGTATCACTACATGCTGGCAAACAAAATTCATTACATGTTTTCTCCTTATCCTGTTGACTGTCTCGTACAAAACTAAAGATGGACTGTTTGGCTACAAATCAAAAGGAATTAACAAATTTAGTAAACTACACTGGAAATATGTTGTAAGAATATAGTTATTATACGTTTCTCATTTTGTGGAAGAAATGTTCGTTTTTGTAAATCATCTACTCAAAAAAATACAACAATGATTTAAGTTTTAATACTATAAATCTTGTGATGCATCTTTTGATGAAATAATTACCAATAGCTTTTCGTACACATTCCAACATTTTTCTCATAGAACAAACAGTATAATTTCCAGGAGCATAATAAGGAATACATTGACATTGACGATGAATAAATTCACCTTCACACTCAATTACACAAGCAGATCTTGTGTACTCTTTATGATATTTTAATTCAAATTCATCAGCAAAGTAGCATCCACGAGTTTTATATGAAAATATTTTTAAAGCATCATCAGAGATTGTAGTAGTTGCTGTTACTGCAACTATCAAATTATTTTATATTGTTAAATAATTACTACATCTATTACATTTTATTACCTTGAGTTTCTAACCCTGGACTAACTACAAATCCTTTTTCACCAGCAGCTGGAAACTACAATATAAACAAGCAATTGATATATAAAGAAAGATCTTTTGGTGTATAATTTAACTCAGCTTACTTCTTCAGAGCCATGGACCAAAATCCTAAGACCTCTAAAAGAATCAGTGGGTACTGCAGCACATTGCAATGTATCAGTAATTAATGTTAACCCTCTACTTTTTCCAGCTCCAGTTGGTTTTAGTGGCTCAGCTACTGTCTCATTTATTGGTTTCTTTTCTTGTGTTGGTTTATTATCAGCATTTTCAGGAGGAGTTGATGGACCTAATCTACATGCTGCAGGATTTTTACGACATTTGGATAAGTAACGGCAAATTCCAGGGAATAAATCATCAGCATAAACTCTAGAACAAGTCACCGAATCTACAGGTGTCAATGTTGTGTTGCTATCGGGTGAATCATCAGTAGGTGGTCCATTTTTCTCACGAAAGTGATCTGTATATTTCCAAACTGCTTTTTGTAGAATGTCATATTCTGCTTCTTGTCTCAGAACTACGGTGTCATTAGCGCTGCAAGAGTATATTAATAAGATGTTACGTAGTCGTTTTTGACAATATTTTATAAGTCTTATGCCACTTACATATCCTTATCTTTTGAATTTCTTGTTGTATTTGGTTTCCTTTGATCTTTAGCATTGAATGTGCAACAGTATCCGTTATCAGTTAGTACTAGCTTGAACAATTCACTGCATTTTGTTACTTGACTATTCCACTGACATCCTAGAATAATTAATTAAGATTTAGAAAAGAACAAATATTTGTAAATTGCTGATCCTTAAAAGATTTCCTTACGGAGGAGATAGTCGTCACATTTTGGGGCAACTAAACGTAAATATCTTAATGCAACAGCAGGACGAACTCTTACAGTTCCGAGATTGTCATTATTAATTGATTCCGGGTCAACTAAACTGCTAATTATTGAGCGCATTTGACTCAATGTGAAGCTGTATTTAAGTAAGAGGAATTAATTAATAAAAGTGACGACACTATAAAATATTCTCTACTTACTTGTAACGACATCCTTGGATGATTAGCTTTTCATTTACAGCTTTATTAACAGTACAAATTGTAACTGCTGGGAAAACCTAACAAAAATGGAAATAACGTTTAAGAAATCATAGGTTGCATCACTAAATTATTATTGATTCATACCACTGAAGTCACTGGCAGATTTGTTGTTGCAATAGAGGTATAGACAGGATTTTCTTGCCACTTTTGCCAAATTTTTGTCATCATATACATAGCTATAAAGTATTTTAATTATGTGAACTCCCGAAACATTTATTTTAACTAAAAAATACTAATACTAACCTGTAATAATTGATATCGTACAACAAATTGCCCAAAATGTTCTTTCTACAATGCTCCTTTTCTCTTCACGGATATATTGTAATCCATGTAATGAGGTATGCTTACAATACTCTTTTAATTGATGTCCACATGTTGGATTTACTGGTGGAGTTTCATGTTTTATTCCTTGTACTTCTGACGGTTTCTTTCTAAATTTTAATTTACCTGTTAGTCTAACTCTACAGTCGGTATTATTAGTATTAGGATTTTCACTTGCTGCCACTGAGTTTTTATTTTTTTTGAATTTGCTAAAACGACTACTTGCAAGAGATTTATATTTTGAAATTATGTTTGGATTGTACATTTTGAAAGGCATTTGGTGCACATTACTACTACAACTACTCGAAGACAACTGAAGAAGAAAATTAGTATTGTAGTTCGATATATATTAGTAGAGAATATCAAAAGGTCCAAACAATAAATTCTACATTTCCTTTTCTTCTCTTTTCTTATGTAGATATTTGTGTCTGTTATCATGAATCAAAAATAATGGAAAAGACCATCATAGATTTTTGGGACAAGAAATGAAAGTAAATTGGAACCTAGACCGAGTAGTATATTATATTATCCTATGATACATCGTAAATACACTGTTAGCCTAGAATGTCTGAATCCTAAATGAGAAAACACGTGCACCTTTCTTTTGTCATGTATAATAATGCTAAAATAAACGGAAGGACAAAAATTATGATAATAAAGTGTTTTATTTTATTATTATATATTGCGATTCATTTGTGGCTAGGTTATTAGATATTATATTAAATATCATTAAACATTACAATAAATTTTTCTCTCAGTAATTTCTCATTAGGTTATATTACATACAGTATTTATGGTAAATATATTATACTCATAAATTCATTTACTCAATGTCAACTCAATCTATGCAAAACCTGTTGCATTTATTTTGTTTTATGACTTGTAGCATATATAGCAGAAGCTTTATTAGTATAGATATTATATTGAGTAATTAAAAACTAAAGTAATGTATATAATACTTTATATATATTTTTGGATGCTGATTGTTATATGATTGTCTTTGAGGTTTTATTATAGAATTATATGTAACACTAGAAGTTTGAACATTTGATTGAAGGATTAAAGTAGTAGCAATATATTATACCCCTATATATATATTGAAGATATTTAATTCATTTTATACATTATGCACAATAATGTACATTTTATAATTGCTGATTGTAATTTGTTACCTTGTATCATATATCTATTACACACAATTATGTCTCTTTGATCCCAAGAAGCAATTGATTGTAATTTGCAATTCTAAACAAGAATAACTATAATGTAATTCTTGAGTCATCTTAAAAACTAATTTGCTAATTATATACATGCATAGATTATAAAGTGACTTAATAATAATGTGGACACATCATAATATGAATAAAGTCATCAGGTGTTATTAGTTATTGTTTAACAAGGTATATATAATTAAGGCAATTGGTACATAAAAATTTAATTACACACAATATACAACAAGTCAAAAGTCTTACAAAAAGGTGAGTTTAAGTATAATACAAGAAAATATTTTTGACTATATAATAAACTTAACATATTTGTACTTTTAGAGTGAGTTGTAACATAAGAGAAAATCATTTTTGATGGTGAAAGTAGAGAAAGTCAAGAACTAGATTTATAAGCCCTCTCTCTAAATATAGGAAGGGAGAAACTACATAAAAGACAATTTCAAGTTGAGTTGTTTCTGGAGAACGACGAAGAAATGATGATGAAAGTCATTTTGCAAAAGAAGCTTTTATTTTCATCTCATTTTCTCTAAGAGCATCACCTCATCTCTTTACTCTTATGATGATGCACTCTTCTTCTTTTTGAGTTCTTCCTTGACTAGTAGTAACATATGTAATGTGAATATTAAATTGAGATTTAGTATTCTATTTGGACTTCTTTTGACGTTGAAAATGGTTTGCTTTTGCACTTATACTCTGAAGAAGAAGAGAGAGAGTGAGAGACGAAGATTGTAAGTGAAAAGAGCTTATGGAAGAAATAAGAAGGAAATGTTGGCTACTGAGTGAGATTTTCTTGCTTATTATTATTAGGCTCGTCTTGGCTCATGTTTTTGAGAAAGCTGATTCAGAACTCGTTGACTATCAATACATCTAAGACATCGAATATACGTTCGTACTTCCATTTCATTTCTTGGCGTTGGTGGTGGTAGAACTATGTAAAGATAGAAAATATTTTTAGTATACATTATACAGAATTTTATTAAAAATAGTATTTAAGATGAGACGTAACATACCAAGCGGACGACTTCTAGCATGTCTCATGGTCCGAATAGTTTGAGCTATCATATGCATCTTTTCAAAATTGACGAGACCATCAGTATAAGTCTTATTTCCTTCATGAGTAAATGTCATGTCTTTAAGAATGAGAGGCATAAATGGAATTATTGGAGGAGCCATTTTGTTCAAAGCTAGACGATACACTCGATGATTTCTTGATGGGTCAATAAACGACTCAAATTCAGCAAATACTTTTCTTGACTTTGATGGCAATCTTTCCCATGTTTGAGTCATTCGACTCACAGAACAATTTGCAAGGCCCATTACGATGGCGAAGAATGCGTTGAGATTTTGGTACTCTTTGCAACTGTGATAAGAAAGTAAACATATATAAATTTCAGAGAGAGAGAGAGTAACATGATAAAAGACTTGATCTTATTTTCTCATTTTAGACATTTTCTTATAACATACAAAAATATATACCATCATTAATAATTTCTGCTCTGTGACATATGCGTTGGTAGCAACATAGAGCTACAGCTTCTTTATATAAATATGAACTCTTTTAGTAGAAAAGGAATGGCCACCTTAGCAAACATCACAAAGCAATAAATATTTGATGTCAACATGACGTTGATATACATAATACACATCTTTATATTATACAGAGAAAGTACTACAGAGTTGTCTCTTTCTCAAAAAGCTTTTCTCTGGTATCTTTTTACCTGACTAAATGGACTTTCTCCTTGTAACTAGAAACTTAAAGAAAAGACCCTAAGAGAGATACTCTGTGTACTTCACTCAACAAATCGATTGACCTACAATTGCAATAGAAGATCGAGTGCATTCCATTCTACTGTATAAAATCCAGGTACGAGCAGGTACTGTACTTATTCACTTGAGATGAGAAATAAAAGGAATAGTTGTAGTAACCATTCTATAAAAAGTTTTTTCATTGGCAAGACCAATTTAAAGGAAATGAAGTGAATGCATAAAATTGAAAAAAGTTTCCAGTACACTTCTGCCAATTGCAATAGACACGTAGATACATTTTTAGATAACCAGTACATATATGTAGTTGTAACTAGCTGACTAATTTATGAAATGTAACGGAAAGTAGGTACATAGAACTCAATAAGATATTTATAGAACTTTGTAAAATGTAAGGTAATTGAACTTACTAGGCAGCCAATTTAAGAAACTTTCGAATGAGAGAAACTCGTTTACTCAAATTCGTCGTGAGAACGACCTGAAAAAATCGAATAAATTACCAACAAATATTATGAATAATTTTGAGTTAACTGACTTTCTATTGAATATATAGAACAATTACTTACTTCAGTAACAACCCAAAATTGAATCTCATTGAATCTCCTCAGAAATACGTCCAAGCTGAAAATGTTTTTAATAAATAATTTGAACAAGTCCACTAGGATATAATAAATGTATTTAACTAACTTGGAAGTAATCTTGCGAAAATTGTGCCGGCCGAAAGTATTGTAAATCAGCTCATACTGCAGAAATATAAAACAATCATTAGCATCTCGATTTCATGTAATTAAATAAATCTCTTGTATTGCTTATTACCTCTTGAACACATTTGAATAAGCTCCAATCCAACATAGTGATGTGATAGGCTAGTTCTCGTGTACTGAACATTTCTAAATCGCAGTCACGCCCTTCTGTCGGTCTCTCTTGTTCTGGTAGACAAGTCTATGTAACAAAAAAAGTTAAGAAATAATATTTTAATTAAGCCCAGTCATTATACACGCATATGTTTTCTTTTGTAATTACCAAAGCATCCAAATGATCTTTGAGTGAGATGAATATACGTCCGTTGAGACTTAGCGAAGTTGGAATACTCACATCAGTATCTTTGAACACCATTTTTTCTCCTAATGATAACAAAACATGAAATAACAATAATAAAAGAATGAGAGAAAGGAAATTTTTGAGCAAATAAATACAGAAGAAAATATATTACTTAACAAATTGTACTAAAGGTTTTTTTCTTTTTATCATTACTACCTACTACAACCTACCTACACAATACATTTCATGCTACACGGGTTTCTTTCCATCGTAAATCAATCACAGAGACTTTTCTCCTTTGCTCTACTAATTTCCTCTTTCCAAACGAATTTCCAAACTCATTACATTTTCTATAGTCTCTTTCTTCTTCTGTGCACGCAACTTTTTCCACATAATTCAAGGTTATATTTCTTTCTCTTTCTATTCTACTTATTTTCTTTTTGCAAATCTGAATTCATTAGCATTATTTCTCATAAAAAAAGTGTAGCACGAGATACTAGAGTTACAATATATATGCAAAAAGAGAAGTTTTACTAATGACAGTTTGACTTTGACTTGACTTGCAAGAAGCTTTACTCACTTTGTCACGGAGAGAAAGTCAAATTTAGTCAAGATTCAAGATGGATTGAAGTCACATTACATTCTACATATATAATACTACACACACAAACAGAGTAGTAAAAGTTCAAAACTTTCTTTTCTACATATTAGAACACATTGCATGACTAGAAGAGCCATAACAAATTACTTTTCGGTAGCACAAAATTAAATTGCTGCCGAGCACGAAAAGTGAAAACCTCAAGAAGAGAAACTTCTTGTATTATTTATGGCAAGAATATTATGTAATAGGCTAAACTGTGTGTACACATGTTAAATTGCCACTTTAGTCATAGTAGATTTTTCAAGGTGAAGTCAAACTATATAAACGAGCTGCTAAGAGATGCTTTCTCCTATATATGTAATTCAATTACTGAAAGTGTGCGACATGCAAACTATTTCTTATTATAAGAAATATATAGAAAACTCTTACCTGAAGATTTCAACTCAACCAAAACCAAATCATCGTGCTACAATATTAATAAAAGTATTTTACTTAATATCAGGATCTATTTAGTTTGATTATTTTAAAATGTAACACAAGACTCTTAATTTTTACCTTTAATCCCAATTTATCAGCAGCAACATGTTTTAGCGTTTCGGCTGTTGTATTTAATGGGAATCGTAAGGTACAGTATGTGTGATCAGCACAATAAACCCGGAAGATGACTGTAAAAATAAATATATAGTATTGATTTTTTCTTTAACTTTAATTTTGACTTCCAACTTGAGAGAGAGCAAAGACCCTTAGAAATATAAAAAAGACTTGAGAGAAAACCAAAAGAGTACAGCTAAACCACTTGAGAACGTAATTAGGTACTCTCTAGGCCTTTTATAAAACTTTATATAGATGCACTCTAGAGTGACTCGTGACTTTCATCTTTTTGTTGGACATCTCACAGCATTTCAACTTTGATAAAAATGCTAAAACTTTCTGACTTAATTTTTCCTACAGCTCTTCTACATGTTATGCTCTTATATATACTAGGGTTTTAAGTTTCCCTACAGACTTAATTTGTTCTTTTTTTCATTACTATTCTGTGGAGCTTTCTCTTATATGTATACAAGAGAGGTCTATATGATGGTTAGCCATAAGGGAAATAAAAATTATGGAGGCGGAATGAAAAATGAGAATTTTGTGCACGTTTTTTAATATTGCGATATATATAAATTATGATGCACAGTTCTAAAAGTATTGTAGTAAATCAACCAGAAATCTGAAATCCATCACGTAAAAATTTCTCTTGAAACTTCTTGATGTGCCATAACGCCAAATAGTTTGCAATAAAGGTTATTTTAGGAGAAAATCATCTTGTATTAGATAGCTCTTCATGAAAATGGCTATACTAATAAAACTTTGCTTTCTCCACTATAAGAGTGTGATGTAATTGACATAAGGTACATGTAAGAAAAGAAAAGATATCATTTCTCCATCACGTTACAGTTATGCCACATACGATGAAACTCATTTGTGGTAATGATGACAGTAGTTTGTGAGATGCCTTGGAGCAAAGCATGAGATGAGATGAAGAAACGTCTCTCTCTATTCAACTCAAACAGATCTTTTATAGTTGCGTGATAAGATATTGATCTTTATGATGACTCTATAAAATTCTATTGAGACTCTTTTTATATATACTCTCGACAGTCTAACAGGAGAGAGATGTAATCCTCTGAAAATGAGTTGATAATAATATAATAATGATTTAATAGAACTTACTATCATCAGATGGTCTCATAACACATCGTCTTTCCATAACAGCTTCATTAATATCTTCTGTTGGTTGACCGGCTGCACCAAAAAGAGAAATGGGTTGACCAGAAGGTGGAAGTTTCCATTTTTGACCGGATGTTGTAGCTCCAGCAGTTCCCGTTTCTTCAGCATAAATTCTTCGCAAATCCATCACCTGAAGCATGAGATTTACTTCATCTCTCAAAGTTCCATACATACTACTTTCTTTTTGTAACTCCTCAGCCAATTCCTAAGTAAAATACAAAAAAATAAAGATGCAATCAAGTAAATGGAGGTAAATCAAAAATAAATTGTGATTGAAAAAGTACCTGAAGAAATGTATGTGTGACTGGTTCTTCGAAAACAGGATCACCAATTGTCGTCACCCATCGATGGACAAATTGAACAACACGACGTTTACAGGCGAGAAGAAATTCTCTATCTTGACATGAGGACTCGACTCTAGAAGTGCAATGGAGTTAAGGAAATTGTTTTTCGAATTTTTGCCTAACATTATTTGTTATCTAAGTTTTCAATTTTTAGAATAGAAATAAATAAAGCGTAGGATGAGAATGAAAGCAGAAATATATAATAGTTAAAACACCTACTGATTTTCAATGCCCACGTTAAAATGTAATAAAGCAATAAAATGCACCTTATATCAGAAGCAAAAACCCAAACCTTGAGATATAGCATAAAAGCTTTTAAAATAAAATGTAATAACTTTTGGGTAACGCGATGTAATGTATGAAAAGGATATTGTTTAGTGAGCTCCGTGAGAAGTTGATGAATTGGCATGAAGATGATGTGCGTTAGGAGAAAGTCATCAAGAAAGAGGTCAGTGTCTCCAGCATTAGAAGGTCGACGACTTCCATTTGAACTGGCTGAGCTGTCGACAGACGATCTGTCTCTTCCATCTAATCTTGTCTCTAGTAAATGCTCTAGCATTTTGGCTGGTGATCCGTACATAATGGAGTACCTATAGGGAAATTAAAATAGAAGATTACATATATTGCAATTTTCCATCCTACATCATATTATTGTTTCATCATCCATAAAACATTTTACTTTCTATAATATTATAGAGTAAGTAGTATTATCTTCTCAGGAGCTGATAATAGAAGTATACTATATAAGTTATATAAGAGTATTAACATCAAGATCAAGGATAATGTCTCAAACTCATTTCTTCGGTAAGTCAACAGTGAAATTGGGAATCTAAATCTAAAGGAACAGAGTGCTTACTGAAGGAGAAAGTGGGAAAAGCACAGAATATTTTGCTAGAGACTTTCAACTTCTAAGTAAAAATTGTCAGGTAGCAGGTAAAACATTTTGGCCATCTATTTGTTTCTTTCAGTGCAATTGTCAACACTATGTTGAAAAGTTCACATTGCTCATGGGAATATTGAACTCTCAATTTGTGTGTGACTTGCTATCTTTACTTTTACAATTTGTAGTCAACAGTGAATGTTGGCAATATATTATGTGGCTCAGTTTCACGACTTATTGTGGTTTGCAGTATGCAATAAGAATTCTAAACATTTTTGATAGAAAGCGAAAAAATAACGACAACGTACAACATGTTCTTTTTTTACTGGATATTGTTCACACGTCGTTCTCTACTCTTTCTGCTTTTACGGAGTAAAAGAAAAGTCGAATGACCTTTTGTGAGTAAAAAAGATATAGCTTTCCACTCTAGTGAAAACGAAGAAGCAGAAGTGCGACATGGAATGTAGTACGTGTCAGAAATTTTGATGTGATGCTTATCGTTTTCAAAGATTACACCACAGAAAAAAGTAGCATTATTTTTAAAGTCTATAGAGATAGTCATACAATAAGTTTCTTCTGTTTTTCTCTAAAGCCGGAAATTGATATCAAAAATGTGATTCATGTCAAGAACCGGAACCAATAAAACTACAGACGTATATCATGATGTAGAACTTGACTTTTGTATACTTACTTGAAATGAGAATAAGGATTGGCATTGTTGGCAGATATTTTTTCTAGGACTAGTACATCTTGGCCATGCTCTTTCAGCCTCACTGTATTAGCTTCAACATCTCGTAATATTCGGTTAAAATCTTCTTTATCGACACGGAGAAAGTGACAATTGTCTTCTCTAAGCACTATTGTTGCAGCTCTGTAAATAATAAATTAACGTAAAATTAGCCCGACGTTTAATAATTCATAGAGCGTAAAGCTTTCATTTGTGTTATTTTGCAAGTTTCAGCTTCAAATGACAAGTTCGATTTTTTTATGAGATAGCACTATGCCATGTATAGTATGCATGCAAACATTATTTATGAATATACTTACTCATAATATGCAATGCAATATGAAGTTTCTAAGAACTTCACTTTATTATATTAACATGTATAATATAATCTATAATACCAAAATATGACACATCATTTAAATTTCAAAAAGAAGTGTGTTTACAATTCAGGAAAACGGTCTATATATCCTAACCTACATTCATAACAGTGAGATAAAAGTCTTCTTAATGAGCTCTATTCAGGCAATCTAAAACCCTTGAGTAAAAGTTTTTAAATTCACTATACGCTAGACAGAGCAATGTACAAAACTCCAGAGAGAAAGTTGTTTCAACTTTCACCATGACTGCTTCTTTCATGATCTCTTTCTCCAAAGCCAAACTAAACTCTTTCAACCACTCTACTGTGGTTTTCATCTCTATGCAGAACTACTATGTAGTTTTAATATACACATGTAGTGTTTCTGCTATATGTCATTCTCAATGTACTTCATAATCTTCATATACCTATATAATATATATGTACGTCTTTTTCAGTTATTTCAAGTCTCATACAATTTATATTAAACTCTTTCATTTCTTATGCTTAAATTTCATAGATAATATTCACTCTATTTCTCTATCTAGAGTATGTCTTGTATAATAAATTCTGTTCCATGATGTTCATATAGTGCAAAGTGAAAGATGTGTCAGAGCTCATTATACATTATCATTTCTATCTGTAAAGAATTTTTACATAATGTCTTATTTCATTTCATAAACTGCTACTTATCGTTGCTTTCGGGTATAAAACTAAACGAAATAAAACATGACGCAAAAACTTGAATATAAATTGAATGTCGTCTTAGCTTATATTAAATAACTTGTGGAATTGGACTTTATTCATTGAGTAGCCACTGTAACTTTTTAGCATGGCTTATTTAAGGTAATCATTATAGAGTGAAAAGCGTAGATTTTCTTTCTGTCGTACTTTCCCTAGAGTCTAATTCTTTTTTGCCAACTCTCTAGTTCTATACCTTACAATTTTCTAAAAGTTTTATGCGATAAGAGAACTTTCACCCCGAAATTGCATACATATTGCAACATTTTGAATGCAAATTTGACAAACTGCCAACTGTATAATAAAAGTGCACTCACCTTGGAGCATCGTTGACTAAAGCCAGTTTACCTACAGTAGATAGCATATAAAGTTAATAAAGTGACATGACCTATCCAACTTATTCTTATTTTTGTGCATACCAAAGTCATCGCCTTCGTAGAGTGAAGTTACAGTTCCTTTTCCTCTAATGACAACATTTACTGAACCCTTGAGAATAATATACCAACTCTTGCCTTCATCTCCTTGATGGAACACTATATAGTTTGAAAAAGTATATAAAGCAAAGTGAAGAGAAGCAAGAAAAAAGAAACAGAGTTATATTAGTTCACTTGACAGAACAATATTGATATTCTATATTTATGCAAAATGGACAAGTAAAAAATCTTGACCACTGACATTTATATCACAACATCAAACATATATGAAAATGGTATTTGATATGGATGTGAATTACACTGTGACGAACTCATGCAAGCAAACATCAGGTCGAGAGTTTGGGCTTTTCTATATAGAGACTAATAGAAGAAGAAGAGAGACAGAGAAATATATATATAGAAATATTTACAGACAGAGAGAAACACTCAAGTTGTTGTTTTATCACATTTTTTTGTCCATCTGGTTGATGATGGTTGAAATAACTAAGTTCTAAATGCAAAAAAGAGTTACATAATAAGAAGTAAATACTTGTTAAATGTTAGTAATTTTGGTGAAAAGTGAGCACATAGATTGAAACAGAGAGAGATAGAGAGATAGATTTAAGTGAGAGAATTCATTATTAGTTAGTTAGTTTTGTATTACATTGATTAAGGACAATATTCAAAAAGTAGAGTTTATATATACATTGAAACTTTATAGTTTGTAAAAAGTACAATTAGAAAGCCCAAAACTCTTGATTAGAAGATATGCTTTACCTATATGTGGTAGTGAAGAACTCCAGCACTTACGTATTTGTCCTTGTGTTGGATGTGCTTCAAAAACAATGACCCCGGCTAATTCTCTGTTACGTAATATAAAAGAATTCAATTTTTAAAGGATTCTAACACTTTTATCATTAGTTAATGAGCTGATTATAATACCTTTTAACTGAATTTGACAAATGGGCCAGTGCTTTTATATGAAGCAGCTCTGTAAATAAATTAAAATGTATCATCATACGTACTACTAATTTAATAATCCTGACTCGTTGAAATGTATATCTTTGTATAATAATAAATTGATAAGAAATGTTATGAATCTATTATATTTCATTTAATCTAGTAAGATTTGATATTTAAATAATTGAGAGTCGTCGAAGTTTGTAAAAATTAGTCAATTCAATAATAATAAAAATAGTTTTCTCAAACCTTCGTAAATCATCTCGAGGTCGTCAGTAGTTCTCTCATAAGAAGGCTTCCGAAGAATTAATCTCATAATGGCATCTAGAATTAAAAAGCCACATTAAGAAGAGCAATTTTTAAAACTAAAACTTCTTCTTCAATTTTGTTTACCTGGTGCTCGTTGAGCCAAATAACCAAGAATTTCAGAACACTTGGTATCCGCCTCTCTGTAAACCATATAATTGAAATATTATCCTTGCAAATTATCATTTTTCATTTATTGTTTTCATACCGTTCATCATCAGGACTAGGTAAGCCTCTGGACCATGAGCGACTTGAGAGTTCACTCTCGACATCAATAGTAAAACGGTAAAAGATGTATTTATCTCTAAATGGTTGTTCTTGCGTAACTGGTTTAACAGAAAAAGAGACATTCATTGAGCATTTGTCAAATGGAGTTGAAAGCTTTTTATACACACCATTAGGCAAACTACTATATTACTGTGACAGATATATGCAAATTGCATTTATAAAACTAATTTGCTACTGCCTCATTATCAATGACCACACAACAATGAGACAAGTTTTTAATTTTCATAAAGAATGACGAGAAACCGTTGCGCTACTCTTTTATTTGGTTGGTCCAAGTTTGTGAGAATCAAGTGTCCTTTTAACAGTGTTGACCAAGCATTGATTAATTATTTCGTCAAATAAAATCTGATCAACATAAATCAACAATGTCATACAATATATATGTTGTGTAGCATTGTTGTAACAGTAGTAGAACAAGTAGCACTAGTAGTAAACCTCCTTTTTGACTTTTATGCTTTGTACGGAATGTCATTTTGCAAATAGATCTTCTATAACTATATGAGCATGTAAAGGAGCTTACAAAAATATGTAACTGTGTTGTATCCAAAAAAGAGAGTTGAGCTGAGCTGAGAAACTCTTAAATCTTTAAACGTCAGAAATGAAATATGTCTAGTAATTGAATTCTTTTTACACAACGACAGCAACAATTCAACAGAGTCATGTAGACTACTAAAATGAAACTGAACTGTCTTGTCTTGTTTAGTAGTTTACGTGCAATGAATTGAATAGAATAGGTCAGTTTACTAACTATATAAACTAGAACTATTATTCTTAATATAAAGAACTAAAAAAATGTTCTTCTTGTCTCTGTGTGCCCATTAACTATTGTTATTATTGTTGTTCACAAAAAGTTTTCAATAAAATATTGCCAAACTTGTGCATTTCTTGTAGCTTCTACATTTTAATATTTTAATAAGCTTCAAGTTCAAAAGTCAAGTTGTAAAAAAATGCTCATCAACATAGTTGTAACTTCATTGTAATCCAACTCTTTTAAAAGAGTCTCATATTTCAAGTCTATATTATAATGTAGAGTAGAGTTGCTGACAAGTGAAATACTTTTTTCTTTCATCATAAGAGAGACAACAATTTTATTTCTATGGGCCGCAAGAGGAAACGACAACTAATTATTTTTCATGAGAGTCTCTCTGAAACTTATGTCTCTCAAGTATATATTTCCAGTTGTAGCAATTTTATTGCAAAACTTTTTGACTTTCTGCACTATCATCTCATGTAACACAAGATAATTTGTTTTTCACAAGAAAATGAAAGACTAGATTAAAAAGTTAGGTTCAATTACTGCCTACAATTACAATTACCGTAATCTGAAACGAAAGTATGTACAAATAAACACCATATTGAACAAATGCTCTTTTCTACTGAACTGCAGTCCCATTACTATAAACATTAGAATTACACCGTTAGTCCTCTTCATTTCTTAAAGGAGAAACTTGTAGTAATAAAAAAAGAACCAACTAACATAAAATTGACACTTGACATTAGGTAGGATTAAATATACTTTAGTTAAGGCTACCTGTTGAAAGGGAATAGCTTTTTCTCTGTAGATATTGCTGGTGAACAGTAGTGGCTAAAACATTGAGAAGAGTAGCCAAACTCGCTTTCAGTTTGCATAAAGGAAGCCGACAACTAATGTTACCACTGACTTTGTAGAGAAAAGCATCGTGGTCAAGTTTCATTTTGTAGCCAGAGCAGTTTCTTCTTTTGATCTGCATTATTTCGTTTAGTCAGGTGGTTAACTTTAAAGTAGAACTGCTGATCTCACTTTATACTCTTTTGAAGGACGAAAAAACAGAGCATTTAACAGTTGAGTCTATTTTGTTTGTTAAAGCACCTAAGAAGACATGTGGAGGATTTAGAAGCTCATGCCAAGAGCAAACCACTGGTATAATTCCACTTGAATAACAACAACAACACTTCCTGCTCTCTCTCTCTGATGAATTAGGACCAAAAACCACATGAGAGCACTTTAGATCACAAGAAATATATAGAATGTGATGAAACGGGTATAGTTGCTATTAACTATTTAGCATTAGAATTAATATTTAAAGTTGTAGTAAATTATGCCCAGTCAAATTGTAGCAGAGTGAGATTCTCTCTTCTCAAACTTGTTTGTTCCGTTTTCTCAATCAATCGTGATTGAGTGTCTCGCAAAAGCGTTTAGACTTTAGAGAACTATTTTATAGATATGTAGATTTTTACAAGTTGAATTGAATCGGATAGATATTTAATTCCTGGTTCGTCCTTCTTCAGTAATATCCAAGTGAGATTTAATACATTTTTTCTAACTCTTCAAAAGAAATTTGATGGCATGTAGAATAAAAAAAATGCTAAACGATTTTACTACACATACAACAACAACAGTAGGTACTGAAAAACAAATCACTTTGGTACAAAAGAATCAAAAGCAAAAGTTGTATTACTACAACTCAAACCAAGAGTTTAGTAATGAGAGTTCCATTACAAGTTTACAAGTTTTTTGAAACTGCAATTGAATCAGCAGCATTGAATTGCACATGGTTTACGTATGTATGTATATATATATGAAAGAGAATTATAAAATGTTTTATGTTATTTCATTCAACTTGTTTCAAGTATGTAGTTTGACAGGGAAATGACAGCTTCTTTCCATGTTGTGTGCTCATGTTTCAGACATCATAAGATTACATACTACCGTTTTGCTCATTTTATCATCATGAAAAACAGTTTAGATAAATGTACATAGATTTATATAGTTTATATAGCTCTACCTGAACCGGCGAGAGAGAAGAAAAGAAAAAGACTTAAAAGAATTCTACAGAGAGACTAGTTTAGCTTCAAGTATTAAATTGATCAAAGTAACATCCTGCAGTTTCGTTTTCGAACGAACTAGTAATTTAGCTAAAGTGTTTGGCAATTTTATTTAATGGAAAAAGAATTGTGCTAAGGCGATGTAAGCAGTAAGGAAGTAGAAGCTACATAATAAAACCTATGTATATATGGTGTCATCTTCAACAGTTCATGTTGTAATAAAAAATTCTACGGATTAAATCTATCTCACACTTTGTCCTTCAACTAGGGCGCTGCCTTTTTTGCTTCCGTATATACATATTTTTGCTCAAAAAGTTAATTTGCATATTAAACTCCTCATATTATGCAGTCACAGATGTTTCTACTTTTTCTTTGAAGTGTGTAAAGTGATGAAAGTACACGTTTCCTTCCTTTTTGGTGATTTTTATTCTAAAAGGTAAATATAGACAGGTTTACTGTCTTGTCTGAAAAGTGATATTTAAAATTGTAAAAACTTAAGAGCATTGTGTGTTTTGACGCCGGGTATCTATTTTAGGAATGTTTTGGTTCTTACGCCAGATAGATGTACAAAAGTTTCTTCAACCAGGTCAATCTTAATTGTATTTTTAATTCTTTTTCCACAATTTAATATATGACAATTTTTCTGGTAACTTGCCTATCATGAGTGAGTCTCAATATAAAATCTACTGTGACAATGACAAGAAAACAAATAGAAGGCATTTTAGATTCCTAGTCTCAGAGGAATAAAATCATAAAGAAAATTCCATTTGAAAAAGTAAGACAACCTTTACACTTCATGACTTATTTCAAGAGAAAAAATGTCCCACAGGTAGGTGAAAGGAAAGAAGAAGCTATTACGTGAAGAATGACATTTTCCTTTTTGCACTACTATAAAGGTGAAAGAAACTACGTCTTTTTTGTAGATAACCTTCCGCTACAATGTAGAGAGTAGAGAGTCTATATATGAAATGTAGTGAAAGTCAATGTTGTAAGAAGCAAATAAAAAAGAGTGTATTGACTCAAGGGACCACATATTTTATATGAAAACCTTCAAGTACTAGAACCTACCTTACGACGTAAGTAAGATGGTGACTGATTTATTCAAAGGAACGATTTTCGCAATAAAAATCCTTTTGTTTCTGTCACTGAGTAATAGTTTGCCAATTTCGCAAAAAAACCAATTGCCACCGTTGAGTTTTGAGACTTGGGACTTACCATGTTGAATTATTCCTTCTTCCAATAATGCTTGCCACATTCCTGTAGCTTGATGACGAGATTTGACTATGCCACTCGCGCTTCCTATTGCTAGTAGCCAATCTACCATTTCCGCTCCAACTAAAATAATAGTTTTAATAAAAATAATTAGTGAGGAATTAAGTTCTGTTTTCTAGAGTAATCTTACCTAGACATCTTCTAAATGTTCTTGATTGTTGACGACGATCTCGAACTAATCCAGGACTCCTTGTTAATATCATTGTTCGTAGTACTCTGCCAGCTCTTGAGACTTCTGGTGAAGGAATCTGGAGCAAAATAGAATTTGTAAATATTAACGCCATTTAATTAGTATTTAATAGATTTAAGACAAACTACAATATATAAATAATGAAACTTTTTTATCTGAATTAGTTTTATATAGAATACAGAAATAAAAATTATTATTCTTACACCTCAAGCAATCATCTTTTGTCTTTACAAATAAAACTTTTATATCTCACACAAAAGAGCTAAATTCTACAATATACTTTGTAATCATGTACATTCTAAATTCTCAATAGGTGAGCAATTATAATGCTGATTTTGCTTTGAAGCTCTTTACCCAACTTGTAACTCTTCTTCTCATTCATTGAAACATTATTATATGTACTCCTCTAGGCAATATTACACAACTAACACTCAATCTCTCTCTCACAGTTCGTCATAAAACTCTACAATTCTCAACTACTTCATATAGACAAGAGAATTAAGTGAAGTGATTACAAAATACAAAACGATGAGATGAGACTTTGTATCAATGAAAGATGATGATAGTGTAATATAATATGCTATATAATGTCGACTAAAAGGGTAAGAGAGAGAAACAACACATCTTTGCAATTGCATGAATGCCTCTCAGACAATAGGAGAAGAAAAGATAACACGCAACAATAACAATAATCATGATGATTGTGATGAAAAGGAAGATAGTACAAAAGCTACTACTGCAAAATCTCATCTTTCGTTCTAGTTTTTGAAGTTGTATGTTCTCAACATTGTGGGAATAGAAAAAAATATAGTAGAAAATCCCTTCAAATTCATTCTACTGTACTAATTTATTGTCAATTTAAACTACAAAAGCTCACTTGAATTGATGTTGTGCAAAATCAGGGGGAAAGCAGTGATGCTTTGAATTTTTTGGAAATTGTTGATTCATGTAAATCGACAAGAATAGAAGCATGATTTTTTCTTTATGTGCCCTACTGTTACGCTAACTTTTCCCAAGAAACTTTTTTATATATTTTCTCTTCCTATAAATTCTTTGCAACATCACTTGGAGTCAAGTTATAAAAAACAACGGAAAATTTTGAATTCTGAGTATCGACTGAAATTGGATACGTTTTCAAAAATCGTCATTAAAATTAATTATATATTCTGAGTCTTATAATAAAAACAATCAAACTTCGAATTTAGTTACATAAACTATATCAAAATTTATATTTGCAATGTGAAATTGATGCCTTACCGCAGTAATTGGCAAAGATGGATTCGGTTGATCAGGCTCCTTGTTAGAGTCTTGCAT
The DNA here is from genome assembly GCA_009869805.1 of Oncopodura yosiiana. Classification (NCBI taxonomy): domain Eukaryota; kingdom Metazoa; phylum Arthropoda; class Collembola; order Entomobryomorpha; family Oncopoduridae; genus Oncopodura; species Oncopodura yosiiana. The sequence continues at coordinate 43,004 of VCNE01011162.1, forward strand.
ATTTTTCATATTCATGTGATTCCGTTGAGTATCATAACCTGTAATGTTATAAAATAATTAATGAATTATTAAATGACATTTATACATCAACACAACACATTATTATAAACAACGTTCTATCATATTGCACTCATAAATTCACTCACTCTACAGACAGACAGCTGTCTCAATAATAAAAAACGGCTATTATAAATACTACGACGAGTGACCTACATCATTAACAGAGCTAACACCAAGTTATGTCATCAATAGATCTCTTCGCGTAAGACAAGGTTAACTACCTAATTGAATAGCAACTGGATTTCTTTGCATCACTTGATGAGATTCATCTCAATGACAAGCAAATCTTTAAAAGATTATAATATATAAAGCAGAGCTGTAGTAGTAGTAGTAGTAGTGATGTTAGTGAAGGAATGAGGAATTAAAGATTATAAAGATTAAAGAGTAATAATGACAATAGGCAATATAGAGAATAACAATAACATAAAAATGTGTTGACTATGTTTTTCAAAGGAGATCACTAGAGTGCTAACAACCTGGTTTGCCAAGATTACTAATCTGCCATAAAGAATAAAGTCGCATTAGTTCCAAGTGGTGCTAAATAACTAGCAAACTAGACAGCACGAGGTAACAAGGTGAAGAATATTATACAGAACAAACAAAATACAAATGACAAAAGAGTAAAGTACAATGATCTTGTTCTTCAGAGTCATGGTTAGTTGCTCTCTCTCTCTCTCAAATGATATTTATAGTTTGTTCCTGTCACACGCCTCATCAATTTATACATTTTCCGCATTTTTAATGATGATGGAAACTCCTAAGCACATGTTAGCATGTCTATATAGCACTAAGTAGAAGTTATAATAATAGAGTGAGGTACAAAAAGACACAAAGTCAAGGGAAACTACAACAAGTATGTAGTTTCATTACATGAGCAAAAATTCTTGTAACTAACTTGTAACAATTTCTTTTTGATTAAATGAGCCTTTTCCTTACACTATAACAGCAGGCGGCATTTGCATAATAATCTAATAACACTTGATTGGACAGAGAGAGAAGTGAGATATTGATAAGAGAAACTTATCAATAGGTCAAAAGTCTCACAATTCATTAACTTGTTCGACACGTTGTAATTCAATTCAATTTTCAACTAATTCATTGGACATAAAAATTTAATTTATTATAGTAGAACTTCTTAAGTTAAAATAATAAATCCTTGGGCCAAATTCTAAACATCTTTTCTGTGACTCAACTTCTTCTATATGCCCTCGTTTTATACAATTTGTAGTTTAATTTACAACTTCCAGTGACTAAAGGCATTGCCATTTCCGCTTCATGTATATTTAGCCTCTAGTGTCTTCCTTCCCCTTTCTCTTAATATAAGTTATTTTCCCTTCTTGTAAAATATCGAGTGTATACATTGCACATAGACAAACCATTTGTCTTGGTTTGGAAAGAATATTAGCTTCATTTCCTGAAACGATGTACTCTGTTAGTATGGTCAGAGACAACAACAAGAAGCTAAGAGTCATTGAGAGAATAAATGGTCGACAGAAGAAAGACCCAAATTGTTTTTCTAACGTTATTGAGCTCATTTACAGGCAAAACCACGTTGCCTTCTAGATCAGCATAGAAAGATTCACTATTCAGCACTTTTCTCACTCTGTCACTGGATTACTTTGGCTAAGCACCGGAAAGCAATTATCTCTCTTAAACTGAGTGATGTATGGACTTCATGTAGAATTCCAGAGAGAGAATTCTCGGAAATCTAAATCTTTATAACTCTTTAAGCAGTAAAGAAGAGCGACACGTTTTTACTATTGTAGGAATTAGCTTAGCACTTTAACAACAGTATGGTCTCTAGCAATTAAATAAACTGTTGCACATAGTATATAGAGTCGGCAGTAGAAATCATTTAGCTCAATTACAGGCCGTTAAGTACAATTCTCCTAAGAGAGATTATATATACTTATATAGCTAAAGTATTATGATTATTGCTATATTTAACCTTGTGCTGACAAGTGGAGTAAATGACCATAATAATAAATATAATGTTTCTATTATTTTTGATAGCCTCAGTCTTTATATTTCTACCAATGCAATTTTATTCTTCTTCACGAATCTTGATAGCAACATGAAGAGCATTATAGCGTAGTATGTAACATATTTCTCTATATAACTTGTATAGCAAAGCTCAATTAAAGTAATGAAGTAACTTTTGTACAGTACAAGAATTTTGCATGCTAATTACTACATCAGCAATTATGTCAATAATTACCATTGCGCAAAAATCTGATTGTAGTTTCATAGTGCTAAGTAAGAAGGATATGAATTCGTTTCACAGTTAGTCGTCCCTTGTAGTCATATTTTTGTTCTTGTCGTGACTTTACTAACTAGAAAACTAGTTCACAAGTGGCGACACGTCGTATTTCATTATTTTCAATTAATTTTTGTTGTTACCGTGAAACACGGCAGTGACACAGAAAAGAAAGGGGAAAGATCTTATATATTTTACTACATCATGTTATACTTGTACAAGACGAATTCTTTTTCTCTCTCTTTAAATAGCACATGACACATTAAAAAAGATTACTACACATCACGCATTAGTTTGTAATAAAATAAAACATGATGAAAATAAAATTACTTTACTATTTATTACCACCAACTACTTGTCTTTAGCATCAGACAGATAAGAATCTCCACCCTTTCCTTCTTATTCAAAAACCTTTTTTCTTTACAGACATCAAAGAATTTCATTTAATGTTTTGTAGCTAAAGGTCTTATAGAATCCTCAATAAACATCTAAATTCTAAATGTACCATAAAGAAAACAAATTTCAAGAAGAAAAAGGAGAGCGAATAGAAATAAAAAAGTGTACCCTTCTTTTCTTCAAATTTACTATGAAGAAGAAGTCGTGCACTCATCTTCTATATAGTTTTTTGGTGACACACACAACAACGATTCAATTCTTCAATCACAAAACACAAAAGAGAGATGAAGAAAAGAGATCAATGCAAAGAAACTAAAACTGACAATGAGTGTGAACTGTGTGAGAGAGTTCACGTCAAAATGTTTTTGGTACATATATAAAACCACTTGAGATCTTTTTGTGTCGTCGACTATTTCCAAACTTACAGTTTGAGGAAAGATACACACACTGTGAGTGAGACACACTATATACATATATGAGACACTTGAGCCAAAAACCTTTTTAGACAAAAAAGAAAACTAAAGTCCTTTTAGGTCTTAGCTTTTACTCTGTTGATCAGTTCACTCACTATATACTTTGCTCTAGTTCCCTTGAACTGTTATCCTTTTCCGCATTAGTTGCTCTTTTCCTCTTCAAAAGTAATATTACCCTTTCCAGTCTTTTGCTCTGATGTTTTGTCGCCTTTGGAACAACTAGAGAGAGAGAGTAAAAATCCCCTCAAAGGATTTTCATTTGGGAAAAGTGAAGCCTATTACACGAGTGTGTTGTTGCTCTCTTCTTCTTAGAACATAAAGCTCAAAGTTAATTGAATAGAGCCTTGTTTCAACCAATTGACATTTTCTGCTTCATGACCACTAACTAAAAGTAACACTCTAAATTTTATTTTACAAAGAGTTCACTGTTGTGTTGATACTATATAGTTCTTCGGCAAGAGAACAGAACACAGGAAGAGGATTTTTTTTATCTATAACTCTATACTACCAAATGTAAACAAAATGCAAAATACTTTTGATATGCGTAGTGTAGTTTTGTTTATATTTACATCTGGTTCATGTATCATGTACATCACACTTGAAAATTTCTGAGGAATGCCTCGTCATTATATACAAAACAATTTTTTTAAATTGCAATAGTGAACATATAGCTTCAAATAAATATATTAGACACGGATAGAATATTACGACATTTACTCTAGTTTAATGCTACGATGTAGCCAACATGCAATTTATCTGCACAAGAAATATGAGACTTCTTCTCTGTATTTTTTACCTTAGTTCGTTTTTCACAAAGATGAAAAAGTTCTATATAGCATTATACTATTATTACATAAAATTGCGGCATTTCATTTCTTTTACTTTACACTGTATTTTAGATTTTACAACTTACGCATTCAATTGCCACATCTTGCAAAAGAGCATAAAATGTTGTTGAAATGCTTAAGAAAGCGAAAGGAAAGAAATGATCATCATAACAAAACAATTTTATGTGTAGTAGTTAACTTCAACTTCTTCGTGATGATTGAAGAGTCCCAGGGCTAAGTAAGTAAGTAAGAAGAAATAGAGAGAAGCGGAAGAAGAGGTAGAATTGTTTTGCTCCAATGAGATTGCCGTTTGCTATTATATATACATACACAATACACTAATACTACAAGAGAAAATGCCCATGTAAGGAAACTCATTTAGTAGAAAAAGTGTGTAGAGGTACATATATATAAACACAAGAGAAAATAACAGTGTTTCTCATATTTCTTAGTCTCCAGAGACTTGACTGGAGAGAGAGGTAGATATATAATAAAAAGCCAAACATTTAGAATCCATAATGAAAATTCAGGATTCAGCTCAAATACTCATTTCCAACGTACGAGGAGCAATAAACACTAAAAATGAAAGGAGTGAAAAGTAGTTGTGGATCATGGAATGATAAAGTGCCAGCCAATACTATATAACGTAAAATGGCTATGAGCTATAAATGGAAACTTTTATTTCATTGCTTCCTTCCTTTCAGTATTTTCATTTATTGCTCGTGTTTTCCTTTTCGCCTTTTTTGGTCCTTACGGTGGTGATTACTTATATGAGACTACAAATGTGCTAATGTTATTCTTTTTGGAGATATTTCCTAGTGTAAAATAACAATTTGGTAATCAACTGGAAGATTTTCTATTTTATCTAAAAGTAGTATAGAGTGTACACGTGTAAAGCTTTTAATTTTATCCATTACGTACGTACAACTATGCTACTACTTACGTAAATACGTCAATATTCTTTATATCTAAAGCAAATAGTCAAGTAGTTTTGTAAGTTTCAAGTGATAAAAAAGTTAATGTTCTCTTATTCTTCTTTCTCATATAACTTGAGTAGACCATTCTAAAAGTCGTTTTATTTTTTTGAGAAGATTCAATTTCAATTAGATTATAGAGAAAAAGGATCTCATCTTCTTTTAACATAGAACCTATAGATGCAAAACTAAGTATTTCTGGAGTCGTCCATTCTTTGGAAAATGAATTGATCTTAAATTGAAGACGAGATGACTAGTAGTAGAAGTAAGATTGCACGAATGCGTACTACTCTGGATAACAAGATGTATTTCTAGTAGTAGCTTTTTCCTTATATATTAGTATATCAAAAAGGTAGAATATGACATACACAATACGGAAATGAAGTCTGTAGCAAGTAAATGCATGAATGCATCTTTCTTCTCTTTTCATATTCTGTCGTTTTACATAGTATAGTAAGCCAGATCAAAACCAAGCTATACATGAGAGTAAAAGTGAATAGAGAAAGATGTTACAAGGAAAAAATACGCACTACAATCTTACTTACTATATGTACCATTGCCTTGTCTATATTCCTTTTTTCCTTGAGAGAAACAAGATAGTATATAGTAAGTACTCACTACTCAGAAAAGTGGAAAGATCGATAATTCTTCCCGTTAGTCTTGGCTTTTTTATTCATCTCTTCTTCTACCTTTACTAGGATTTTCTCAACTGGTAACAAGATAGTAGCTCCTGTACAGAACTACAAGAAGAAGTAAAACTAAATCTGTGCTACGAAGAAAATATGAAGAATGAAGAAGGATAGTTGCACAATAGCTTTTCAATTGAAAGTCTAGTCTGTGGTGGTTTTCCTCTTTCCTTCAGTCCTTAGCTTGGTGAAAAGAGATTGCAATCCTTTAGCTCAATGCTCTTTTCTCTGGGCTCTCCACACTACTCAACAATTGAACAATGATGATTTTTTGCATAGCTATGTGTATTAAAATTTCTATTCAAAAACTTTCTCTATCTTGAGCAGTGGCCTAATTGAATTTCCCAAAAAGATCTATATTCTATATGATGGTTGGTAGATTGTGTTGTAAAAAGTAAGATAGAGCTGAGAAAAATCTCAATTTATTTTAGAGTCTGGAAGTTCCAGACTGAAACGTAGTTTTTCCATTCTACAAATGGTATGTAAATATTCATTTCAAGAACATGTTGTTGTGCATATTCTTATTAGCTTCAGAATCATTGACATTGATCTTGCTTGTAAAGGGCATGTTTTCAAATTCTCTCTGACTATTTGTAAAAACATTTGAATCTTCAACTTTGGAATGCAATTGAAACGCGTGTCTAAACTACGCTGATATATCTACTACTTTTTATGATGTGTTCAAAGGTTAAAACAAACACTTCATTCAAAGTCTGAGATAGTAGTCTCATTTTAACTTAAAAGCTAATAAATGTGGCAGATAACCTTTTTTTCTAGTGTGATAATAACAAGAATCATCGTCATTGCTATCAATGTATTGCATACCAGAGTAGCAAGGTCATAACTCTTCTATTTTTACATGAAAATGTGTAGTTTCTGTTTGCCTTCATTCTTATGTCTAAAATATATTAAAAGTGAAAAGACTTGAGACGAGAGAATATTTTTTGCTGTAATCCTATATTATGTCACATATTAGTCTAGATCATATCAACTTTTTTTCTGACGCGACAGCTACTACTAACTATGTGTATCATATATATAGAGCAAGGCATGTGCATTATGCATAATAATAAATCATATTTTGACAGATGAAAAATGACGAAAAAAAGTTTCCTTCCGTCACAGACTGTAAGCCAAACTACATTTTGATTTTACACATTTCACACTCAAAGTCTCTTTCTATATATTCATTCATTCATTCTCAAAAAAGCATAGAGAAAATACATTCATACATAATGTACGTAAATACATCAAAAAAAAAGGGTTAGTATATATATTATTTAAAACTTACTATTTTTGAGTTTGGAATGTCCCAACAAGTCTTCCATCATGTCTTTGTTTTTCTGTAAGGAGTAGACAAAAATATCTTTATCATCAATATCGAGATGATACATAAAATATCCCATGCATATTTCATAGCGTTCACGCTTTCTCTTTTTCCCACTAGCTCCAGCCGAATCACTATTATTCTTATTGCCAACTTTTTTCACTCTACTAGAGTCTTTTGCACTCCTTTCTCTACTACTATTATTCAGTGTCTTTTCTGTCTCACCACTAACACAATTTCCATTTCTTTTTACACTCACACGACTAGAACTAGAATTTATGGTAGTCGGAATAATTTCACATGACTCAGCCTTTTCACTAATAATATTCCCACTACCTACAACAACAGGAGAAGGACGTGGTGGTGGTAAGCTAAAATCAATCTTTCTATTGCTTCCACCAAGTAATTGACAATTTCCAAAGTTATCCTTGGCCGACAATGTCACTGTGAAATTATTATTAGTTTCTTCATCCTCAAATTCCCCAGAGTCTTCCACTGGAGAAGGCAAACTTTTTACGACTAGTGGTACAACATTTTCCTCATTGTTGTCACCATACACTACATCTCTCTCAGGGTCGGGTAAGGAAATGAGATGAGTTTTTGGTGATGGTGTAAGAGTGAAGGACTCACATGACCCTTCATGGATGCTAATACTACTAATACCAGAGTCTGAGTCTGAAGCAGTAGAAGAGCTACTACCATTAGAACAAGCTGTGGTTGGTGAAGGACTAGTTTCTCCATTGCTCTTAATATTTGGAAGACCAACACTCATTATTGATGGAAGTGGAGGTAAAGTCATTGGAACACATGGAGCTGTTCGTTTAGGCATATTGGAGCTGCTATACACTTATTATGATTAGTTAGTTATTCTCCCGAGCCACTGCTTCACATAACTAAATAATTAAATCTTGGTCTCTCTCTTTCTATACTAATAGCATCCACTCTATCTTGATGTTGTCTCTTGTGGCTTTGATGTAATAGTTAGCAGTAGTGGTCTTGAGCTCTTATAGTTTTAATAATATATCCATGAAATTATAACGAAGAGACATCTGATACTCTATATATATATATATTCTAAGGGTATAGTATAGTATAGTAATGTAACACTAGACACTTTAGACAGAGCTCTTTTTGTCAAAGAGGAAAACACATTTACAATTTTACCAACCAACCCAGTTTCATAGACACAAGTGTAATATATGTAAGTGAGTAATGGAATTGGAGTCAAAAAGGCTGAGAGAGAGAAAAACACTAGAACCCTTTATCTTTGAGCACTCTATATTATACACTCGTCACACTTGGAAATTGATGTTGATGCTATTTTCTTCTAGTCAAAAACTGACGTTGACTCATTTTTACTCCTACACTGAAAACTCTCAAGTGAAACCAGATGACAACATGAAACAAGTCAAGTTTTACTATATATACTTCCGACCTCTCAAAGTCAGTAGGAAAAACAGACTCTTATTTGGTCTTACATTTCCCTTTTCACTTCATTCTTCAAAAAATCTCAAGTAGCTTCTTTCCACTTATAGTTTTTCCAACCCTCAAGTAAGTAAAATTATATAATGCAATCCAGACTTCAAATTGTTAAATGTAATATACTCTCACACTTTTGTCAGAGTAGTACAACATGATGATGATGATGCAGCAATGTACTCTCACACTTAACTCAAAAGTCTTTACACGACTGAGGTAAAGATATGTTGAATCTTTGCATCTCTTACAAATTGTTGTATATACAACAACTCTTTACTACTTGATGTGGACGTTATGAGAAGGAGAGGTATATCAAATGAAACAACGTGAAGTAAAGAGTTGTAAAAGTTGTATGGGATGAGATGCTTTAGTTTGAATGAAACTACTTATCCTTTACTATTATGTGCGTACTCTTAAAAAGTATATATATTATAAATGTGAAAAAGGGTGTAAGGAAGTAAGATACAAATGCTAGAGAATGCGTATAGTATAGCTCAAGTAGTAGCAAAAGAATCTCTGTTTGTGTCATAATGGCTTTGTGTATGTAAGGTGCTCTATACAACATTACTATGAAGAAGCTGGTTTTCAGACCAATATTATATATATGGTGAATAGTGCCATGCCACACCACAGAGGCAAAATATCATTTACAGCATCTGCCTCTGATAGTGATGATGTTTTAGTGTAGTACATATAACTAAAGATAAGCAAAGAGTACGTGAGACCTACTTTTAAACTAAAGTGAAGTTCTTTTCCTCTTGTAGGAGATTTATAGCTTTTGCCATAATAGTATAAGTTATATGTATGTATATTATGCTGTAGAGAGGATTCTAGTTGGAGATTAAGACATTCAAGAATTCAAGTTCATGGTTTGTTTAAAAAATTGACATCATATATTGATGTTATTAGGCAAAGTAGCAATGTTTTGTTAAAGAAATAAGAGAAATGATGCTAATACTTACTAATCTATGTATCTCTTTTTAATGCCAATAACCAAAGGAAAGAATGTAATAAGTGACACGAAAGGTCATGTAAAGAAATCAAATATGAGATTTATTTAGGGCGAAAATAGTATATATGAGAGAGTAAAACGAAAGAGGAATTTAGAGCATAAGATGAATAAGAGTAAAAGATCATGTTGCACGAGAAGATTATGACGATACTAAAATGAAAAACAAGAAAATTGAATTTATCGGCAAAACTTTAACATGGTAATTAACACTGTTTTGTCTACACATCATCTTTTTCTAGTTTCTTTATACCTGTTGGTAGAGTAGCCTTGGCATGCTAAAATTCTCATGTAGTATTTCAATCAATTTCTTCTTCTTTTTCTTGACATGATATAATTACTGTTAGTCATGATGATGCTAAGTTTCAACATTTGTGTCGGACAAACTTGAAGAATTTTTGAACAATGCATATATAGGATCTCTAAAAAATACAATCTATGCTAATGTGTTAGTCAACTAAGTAGTATTGAAAAAAATTGTTTTGCTGACTTTGAAAGAAGACTATATAGAAAATTGAACTGAATATAATTACAATTGATAATAAGATGAGTGATGATGTTTGAATGCATTTTCGCAAAGTTCTCACACAGACCAAAGTCAAGTTTCTATTACAAAGCATGGAACGGCAAAACTACTTTTAAAACTTTTTAATCATCATCACGCAACCTTAATGTATATTTACTACTGTGTGGACCTAACTCATTCACCTCTAGCGGTTCTTTGCATTCGTTCATTTATACTATATCTCTAATAATGTACCTAAAGAAACTGATCACTTGTCTGAAGAACATGCAATGTTCAATTGATGTTGTCCAATGTAACGGATTAAAAAAAGATAATATGCGCCAAAGAGAAGTCAACAATAACAAGAGAGAAGAAGAGCTTGAATCTTGATTTACAAGGACGATCAGCTTCTTCAACAAGAAACAAAATTCTTTCCTTTTGTCAAAAAGTGATTCCATCAAGTATACAAGAGTCAACCTTTAGTGTTCATCTCGTGAATATTGAATATTAAACAACTTTTCAAATTTCAAGTATTGACTTTAATCTCAAGAGTCAAGTGGTGGAAGTAGTAGCTTTGCCAAAGAAAAAAGATGATGCTCTGTAAGCCACATAGTTGAGTATATTATGTATTCTTCAAAAGATAATGCTCACAAGGAACTAGAAGATAAGTGAATTGCATATATACATATGAGAAATAACATATCAGAGTCAATCATTGCTAACTAGACATTTTGAAAAATTGTCGTGAAGAGGTAAAAAAATGTATAGCAAACTCTCTGTATACCACACCTTTATACTCCAAGATTATTATTGCAACTTTTTTCCAACAACATGTGTACTACTCTTATCTATATCACTACTATACAATGCACTTCATATCTTGAAAGTAGTTCAAATCTCTTGAACAACTATTAATCAAAGTGAGAAAAATGTTCTTTTTTATATTCCCATGCTAAGTGACTACTATACACTGCGTTTCTGTATCAAAGCCTCAAGAGCAAGCTATAATATAATCATAAACATATTCTTTTAGGCAAAATTTTATGAGCTTTACTATAAAACTTCTTGTTGTTACTGTAAGTACAACTCTATAAAATAACAACACTATAGAACACTAGATGTGTAATAATAATGCACACTGGAGTGAGGAAACTTTGTTATTATCACTATCAACAATTTAACACTACTAGATATATATACAAATGCAACGCCCTTCTTCATCATAAGGAACTCTCAGAATCTCTAGCCAAAGAAACAAATGAAAAAGTCAAAAATTTCAACATCATAAAAAGTAACTCTATCTTCAAACCACTGCAATATAATAAATGCATAGAGTACTCAAGGGAGGTACAACTAGAATTTTATATTATTTACATCCATTAAAACTAAAGGCTAAAGGTTACAAGTTTAAAAGCGTATCAATTTCATATCTCAACGTTCAAATTTCTCTAACATTCTTCCTTCAGACTAAGCAATCAGTGAGTATTATGTAATAAAGATATAATGCAACAAAATGCTGCGGTTTTCTAAACTTGACTCTGGAGAGAAAGAGAACCTTATTGCTTTTATATCAAAAATTCTTCTTCATGCATGAAAAACAAAACAGAGTCGGCTTATTGTTGTTGAGGTGAACTTGATCTTTGTAATATTCATTTTGTTACAGCATGTATAAAAGTATTTAGTATGGCTCACTAACTTACATTGTTGTATAACACAATTGAAGAACTAAAGGAATCTCTGGTATATAATTTTTAGAGAGACGTGTGAGTTGAGCCCAGACTAGTTTTTACACATAGCTCCGTGGGAAACAATCGGATTCCAAAGCATAGAAGAAGAAATCTGGTATACAAGTTTTTCTCAAAAGTCAACTCAAACTTTGTAGTTAGGATTAAACAGAGTGTGATATGACAAGAGGAAGAAGGCTAGGAAAAAAAAGATTGAAGTGACAGGCGGCTATATAAAATATTTTCAGGCACCTGCCGAGATCCCAATTTCGTTAAGGAACAAGAGACATCTTATCTTGAATGACATAATGATGTACAACAATGTAACTATAAGCTTATGTTTTTACAACTGCATATAGAAGAATATAAAAAGATAACCAAGTAGATAACAGAGAGAGAAAAAAGTCAGTGTCAGTAGTCGGCAGAGATGAGTCTTCTCTCAGTAGTAAAATTCAGTATTGTTAACAACAAAACAGTTTTGAACAATAAGATAAACGAACCGGAACTATTCAGTAGAAATTATAAAGAGGCAAGCGATTTTTACATTGTGTAGTTTACACAGAGAGAAAGAGAGAGAATCTTCAAATGCTCAAATTAAATTGAATACATTTTACAATTACTACTTGAAAGTCTCACTGTGATCTGCTCTATATAAAGTATAGTAGCTTAAAATCTATTATGTATTTATAATAAATATGTATAGGCTCAAAACAAGTCTGAAGAGAAATCGTATAGATAGGAAGAAGGCACTGTGTGGAGTCTAGAGATTTGATACATTAGAGGATGCTTCATCTTATTGTCGTCTGTGTTATTTTATTATTTGACTAGACTTGATATAAACTCCTTTGAATAGGTGCTAATCAAATCCAATAAAGGAGCACATTCATCAGGCACAGGTGACAAATCTTCTATACTCTAATTTCAATATTGAATATCAACTCTATTCATTAAGCTCAACTCTCTTTTTCTGTCTCGTAAATAAGGTGAAATTGAATATTGAATTAGTGTTATTGTGAAGAAGCCAAAAGCAGCTCAGTTTTCTGATTTCTATGTCAAATTGAGAATAATTCAAATTCAATTAGATATTTTCTCTTTATAAATGAATTCAATACAATATATTGCCTATATGAAGAATTGAAGTTGAACTTCATCATTAAGCCAGCTTGTTGCAAAATAATCTAGTGCAGTTGCAGATGCAAAACGACTTATTACTCTCTCAAAAGACTCTTCTGAGAATGAACCAGTAAGAGAAAAAATTAAAACCGTTTTGAACTTTAGAGCAGTAGCGTAGATATATTCGTCTAATTAAACCTTCTATTGTTTACTCTGTACTTTAATACTGAACCATTACATAAGACTCACTCAGATTCTTCCGCTATTTACTCTTTACAGAACTTTGCTACCTAATATCTTTCACATAAATGCCAACATTGAATGATAAAACACATGTGAGCCCAACACTTTACTTTGTATTTAACCTGCCAACTGCAACTTGAGAAGCGATAATAACATGCGAATTAAAAAACTTTTCTCTCTCTCATACTTTATAAATAGTTTCAACTTTGCTACTCTACCTCTCTATATAACCTATTATCACATAATATGTAACGTGTATAATATGCAAGTCATAAAATTATAATCGTTAGTAACTTCTCCTCTTATATATAACACGCCTGTTGTGAAGTAAACAAAGTCAACTCAACTGTAAACCCATATAAAACTTTATTCTATAATAAAACTTCAACTTGTCCATTTTTTTGTGAGAAGAGTGAAAAAATTGTAGAAGATATATTTAACTTTCTTTTCGCTTTTCTGACTTTAGCTCGTTTCCTTCTTGTCAGAAAAGGGATGGTGAGATATACAAAGTTGAGATTCTAGACGAAGTTGTTAGTTACACAACTCTCTGCCTTGCCCAGTCAACAACAAACTAGGAGACTGTACTACTAGCTTAATTAGCTTCAAAAGTCTGGAAAAAGAAAGTTTTTCAGCAAACAACAACCTTCGCATTTTATATGTATGTAACTTTTCAACTACATTTCTACGCGTTTATCGATTTCACTACTTGCTTTTAGAAAAACTTCTAATGTACAAGTTGTCAAGTTAAATATCTACTCTACTTACTTTTTCGTCCTTTCAAATGGAGCAAAACGATATCTTTACATACAATACATCATCAGATTTAGTATATTTGGTTTGTTCAGTTTAGTGTAAATTGTAATGCAGATTTTGTGTAGACTATACAAATACCAAAGTTTTGAAAAGAGAAAGCTTAGTTTTTTAGCTGTGTAGATTTAGATTGAAGATAATAATATAAGCAAAAGGGAATCAAAGTTCTATAAAACCTTGGGAATTATTATAGAAGCTTCAGCTGACAGGCAGAAAGAGAGAGAGAGTAAAGCAAGCTCAGCATTTTGGCATTTTCCTAAATCTTACAAAATAGCTTGAGAGCAAGACAAGAAATTGAAAAAACATCTACGCAGGAAATCATATTTATTACGACCAATTTAGTATTGACACATACATCTTTTTCTTTCCAGTTTTTGCTTCTGGATTTCAACTCTTGAAAATCTTTAGGGAGTTGACATTCCTTAAATCTAAATTTATGAGCAAGACAGATGGATTCAAGTTGAAAGTCAGTGAAGTGAAATGAAAATCATCTTAAATCTTTCTCACGAAAAAATCTCAAAACATTTCTATAAATTCCAGTAAAATTAGACAGGTTAATGATGAGAAGACATTTTTTTGCTAAGAAAATGTGATATAAGTAAAGAAGCAGGAGTAGAAAAAGTTTGAATTGGAATGTCGCATAATAAAGTAGGGAAAGATATTTGTGTATGTTTATTTCGTTTTCGTGTGTGATTGAAAGTGAGATTTTCTGTAAATCTTTACTGTAATTGCAAAGCAATTGACACACGAGCATCAGAAATTCTCAAAGGAGCCACAAAAACGTCTTTCAACTGTCGAATCACTAACTTTTCCTTTAACTTGACTTTGATTTGACCAGAGCTAAATCTGTGAGCTATAGCAAGACTTATATTATAGTATCAGATTAGAGTGCTTATATACATTATAGATAGAATGAAGCTCACTTTTGTACAAGAGATTTCAGCTTTTCTCAAAGTTTACAAGAAGTCTTTAAAAACTGCTTAGTCAATAAATCTTTTTCTTTTTACCACATCCTCATAAGAAAACTAGTCGCAGATAAGATATAATATGCCACCAGAAAAGATTTTATTACACATCACACGTCAGCTCATTTCTTTTCGTTTTTTTTCTAACTAGTGTGTTATCAAATCCTACTTTATTTCGGCTTTGTACTTACAACAGTGGCAATGAAGAATTATTTACTACATAAGCTAGTGACAGCAGCTACAATCTGTAATATATCAAGAAGGTAACAATTGCTCAGACAGATTTAAAAATGATTACTATTATAAGCATATAGTTGAAGCAAACAAGCAGCATTTGAGAATTATTGAACACTCTCTACTAAAAAGATATTTATTATCTATTATAAACTATGTAGCCACATAGTCAGTTAGTAAAATGCCATATATATTCAATTCAATCTCATAAAAAATAAAGTCACGATTTTTCATGAAATATGCACTTACACTTATATAGCAAGTTAAAACAACGCAATGGAATCTGTAGTGAGCTAGTAAAAAAACAGCAATAGCTTATATAGTTTTATTATATAGGTTGTGAATTGCTAATGTATGAGTAACAATAAAGTGCAAATTTTCAATTACCACTTTGGCACCTGTATACATATATACTCTCACGATTGTACAAAAGAACAACACACATAAATACAAAATAAGAAAAAGGACCTCCACTACTTATTATATATACTACTAGAAGAGAGCTGTGCTATAAGCTTATATTATAGTAGCCTGTCATCTCACTCATGTAATTATATTGTTCAAGACATCGAGTAGTAAAAGTGCAAATTGCTTTAATGTCAGAATTTATTGATGTGCCTCTTTTGATCCAATCAAGTTTCCAACAACAAAACACACATTCAACCAACCTACCACCATCATCAACTCTTATAACTTGCCAAGAAAAGTCGAAAAGTATAGTAATTGTGAGTGAAAATCTAATTGGGATTTTATGGCCTGCTTATTAACATTACTATCATATATCTACAAGAAAAACCAACTAGTTGTTGTTGCAAGATGCATCCGTTGGTGAAATTTGCGTTTTTTTTAACAAAACCATCCCAATTCTTGTTGCACCTGTCTATCTGCTAATGTTGACTTGAGTTCATAAGCCACACGAATGATGACAGTCAACTCAGGTCAAGTGGTACAAATTTCCACACAACATTAAACCACAAAAATTTGTACGAAGAAGATCCTTTTTTTCTGCTTTAGAGTAATTTGACTTGGCTTGGCAGAAGAGATGTAAAAGGAAGAAAATTGATGATGATGAACATGATGAGTTACACTATACTCTCATGTTCACAAGACCACAAAATGTAATGTAAAAAAGATGAAATGATGAAAAACTCATTGGGCACTGTATATAGAGAGAGTTTCATTAAGCTGTAGCTATAACTTATATGAGCTACTAATATTTGTACTACAGATGAAGAATTGTAAATTGGTAAATGAGAGACGCCCATTTGTTGTAATGTGATTTGAGCATCAAGTCATTTCGGAAAAAGTCAAAGAAGAGTTGTATTGTAGAGTAACAATAAAAATTTTGGCAAGACAAATCATACATCCTACTTGCAAAGATAGTAAAAGAAGAAGTAGGCTAGAAAATGTGTCCTATTGTATATTATTGCAATTATATTGTTAAGCAAAAGCTACTTAAAGAAATTGAACCGAGAACGAAAAAGATTTTTTAGCCTACAGCATTAGTTCAGTCGTGTCAGGAACTTGATACGGATATTGCTACTTTTGACTAACTATATTCGTTCGACATGAACGTAACATTAGTCAACTTGCTACTTATGGTCATATGATGATATTATCAATCTAACTTCTTTCTGTCATGTCAACTTTTGAATTTTAATGTCTCAACAACTTTTGATTTGATATTATATGAGCTTTTCAATTTTTTATTTAATGCTCAGCACGATATATGCGCTCCTTTTGAGCCAATTACATCAACCGTACACTATAACTACATACTATATCATATCTATCTAGTTTACATACTTTTAATCACTCTCAACAACCTCTCAATTATACTAAATGGCAATATTCTATTCAACTCTACCAACCACAGGGCAATGTGTATGTTCTTTTTATTCGTCTCATGTTGTCACCATCGTGTAATAAAAAAAAGTATGTGGACCACATTGCACTTTTTAAACAAGCAACATTGATGCACTACTTTAGCAAAATGTAGTCATCGATCATTAAAAATTAAAGGTGGAGGCTCAACATTCTAGCAGCCAAGAAATTAAAAGAGAAAACGTTTTTTTACAATGCATTGCTGATACTGATTACAAGAATATAGCAACAATAACAAAACAGCATTCTCCTCAACAATGTGGTGCATTCTGAATTTTTTAACTCTGAATTAACAACTCGTCACTCAGCAGGGAGACCTCACCCAAGCAAAAGATGAGATTCCACCTGAAATACAAGTTTCACTCTATAACTCATCTTACAAATGCAAGCTAGTCAAAAAATGTCTTGTTGTGATCTAGTGGTCTACTAGAGAGAGAGATATATGTACAAATATATATGTGATCAAGATATAATCTATGTTATATGATGTCTTATGGTTGTCGTCATCATACATATATATAATAATGCTGTTTCTTACAATTTTTTATTCTAGTCAAGCTTGTTTACAAACCATAGGGGGAAGAAACATTAAATGCTCATTATGACTACAAGAGAGAGATAAAGTACAGAAGAAAATGAATTGGATTCAAATTATAATTTGCTCACGCACAGCACATTACATATACACAGAATACAGCTTACTCATTTACTCTATCTATCTTCATATCTTTGATTGTACAAAGCAAGCTCATAAAATGTAATATTCCTACGTTCCCTGAATGCTATCTGACAATCAGACTTGCTGAAAATTACGTTTAATTACAGTAATACCTCTTACTTCAAAAGAATGAATGGTATATTACTACTATTATGCTAATACTTTCCTGCTCTCATTTTTTTCTGATTTTTCAAATTGTTGTCTTTCTCTCAATCTCTAAATTATGTGTAGAATATTACTTCTTTGCTCATTACTATTATGTAGAGATGATGATAATGATTATGAATATTGATACATTTCCTTCTTGTATAATACAACTTTTTTATATGTAAAATTGCATTTCAGCTTTCTCATTATTAAATACCTGAAATTATTTAAGCTTTTTGTTAGTATCACAATTTACTATAGTAAGAAAATCAAAGACTTAATAGTATTGAACTTTGCTTCTGTCAGAGAGGATCACGCATCATGTGTAATAAAGTGACTTATTTGGCTTTTATTTTATTAGAAACAAGTCCAACTAACAGTATTTCACACTCAAAAGATTATGTTGCTATCAACAAATGCATGTAACGGCATTTCGTGTGTGTGATATGACATAAGATGCAGAAAGACAGAATAACCTCAAAACACAAAAATCAAAGTTTTTTCTAATTTAGCGATTGACTCCTATATAGTAAACCACAAATGTGCATTTGAGTGCAAGGCAGGTAAAAAGGAAGATATCAAAACATGTAATTAAACTTGAGAACAAGATCTTTAGTGTAATGGCAGGATTGTAACACTTGTTGTTATATTAGCCATTAGCAAAATAATGTAATATGATGTGATATGATATCCGCAAAATGTCTTTTGTGTTTGGATTGACTTTATTATGAAGCTTTTTATATACCAATGTTGTGGAGATAAAATTACTGTTTGTTCACCGACTTGTTTCACTTGTCCAAAGTGTCAGCTTACTTACATATAGTGTTGTTGTATCTTATATCTCAGAAAAGAGATATAAAGTTATTATTTTCATACATATAGACGACAGCTACATAGGTAGAGTTGCATATATGCAAATGATATTTATTACAACTGTACTAAATCACTACGACAGGACAGTTTGTTGTGATAGCATGAAAGCTTGGCAAGATTTATTCATTCATAATATAGAAAATTCATAAACAAGTCAAAGCTCTCTTCTGACGAGCCTTGACTTTCTGTACAAAAGATAGGCTTGGACTTTTTTTATATAAAATAAAGGTCAGGAGCAAGAGGAGAAAATGTAGAAATCAAGGAAAAAAATTCTTTGCACAGTTGATGTGGGCTAAGCTTATTACATTATGCATTAGACATATTTCAGTTATCAGCATTATAAGTACGTACATGTAAAAGCTTTTTCTACTTGGAGATTTTCACATAATAATTATTTCAGGGCTGATGATGAAAAAAGTACCGTATACACTAATGCAAGATTATCGATTTTCATATAGCTAATTTACTTGATATTACGTACATACATAGACGTCCATTTACGACTATCAAACTTCACTTATTAGTCCAGATTCGTTAAACTTGTACAATATAAGTGCAATAGCAACTCAAGTTTAGAATGGAATTTTGCATTTGTTGATTTCATATATTATGCAACTTGTTACTTTACTACTTTTCCGCTACACTACAATCACACACATAAGTAGCACAAGAAGTTATGTAACAGTTTGTTGAGAGAAACTTTTAGAAGGTTAAACTGACTGGAAACTTTAAAGAAATGCCAAATTAAATTCAATAGTAAGCACCAATGCTATATATTTAGTGCTTAGTCAACCAATTTGAGTTTCAAGTTTCAGTCTTAACATCTCTACTTTGCTGTAGTAAAAGAAGAATGCTCTAGAAAGCAAAGTTACAAGGCAATCAGTTATCATCCTCTCCTCTAATGCCAAATTCCTAACCAACGAATAAAGAGATATATAAGTTAGAGAAATCTAATTAAATAATGTCAAAGAATATTTCTACCAACTAGACAACTTGATTCTCTCCATTCATCTCAATCTAGTTCTTCTTATATATAGAGTTCATTGCAGATTTATATATTACCAGACCACAATTGCTGTATTTATATAGGAATAGATGTGCGTAGACTAATACATCAAAAGCGCTTCATCACTTGCATTGTGAGTTGAAAAGATAATGAAGTGAAACAAATAAAACGTCAGAGATTTTAGTGTTGAATATCAGAGAGTGGGAAGAAGAGAAGATATGCTAACTTTGCTGTGTTTATTTCAATTCAACAGTGTAGATTGAATTGGATCTCTTTCGTCAACTTCAGACTCTGAAGTTCAGAGCCTGAAGAGAGAAATTTGTAGAGTTGAGGTTGAGCGACAAGTTTCCAGTTATAAGCCAACTATCTACAACCCACAATACAAAGTTCGTCGCACGAACTGTTGCGTGCCCAGCTGAAACTTTCTTTTGGAATGGTTATTCACTTGGATGCTACACACCTTTCCTTTCTACTTACTTAATATATGGAAGATAGAGAGACTACTTCTGTACATAATATATAATGCAGACTTAGTTACGTACACTGAAAGAATATATATGGTACATGAAGAGTATACTATCTCTCTCACTTTCTCCTCGGAGCTTTCTCTTTTCTCTGCTTCTTCTTCCTCAGCTTCACTATTTTAGTTTTTACTGCAATGTCATATAGTACTTTAGTTTAGGTTCTCTTATCGATCTCTTTTTCTGTGTTTGCCCTCTCACTCCACTTGTACATTCTATCTATATATACACACGTACGTACACCTTTACCTGCTTCCTCTATACTCACTTTCAATGTTTCAATCTCACTTTGGTAAATAAGAGCGGAGCTGGTAGTAGTATAGGAAATGTACATTTATCTTCTGATATCAAAATGTTATTTGCTTTTTAAAGAAAACTTGTTCAATTTGAGAGTATCATCTGAGCACAACTGTTATTTTCCTAAATCTACAAGAGGAGCATATGCAAATTGTATATACACATATCAGATAGCCAGTAGAACACATCTGGTGCTGCTTCATGCACATAAAATGGACAACATAAGATAAACACATTACGAGAGAAAATAGGTGTACAAGCAAAACTTTTGGGACACAATAGACAGTCTAAAGTATAGAGAATGGATGCATATTAGTGTTATACATATACGATGCTTATTGATTAAACTTTCGCTTTGTGCAATAGAAAAGGCTACGTTATTTTAGTAGACGCATTGGTTTTGTCTGCAGTATTAAAACTAATTAATTACTACTACTAAATTCTCTGGATTCTGCATTCTATATTTACGTATATAGCTACTGAGCTTTCACTTTCATATATTTTCTAGTATGTTGCCCATTTGGAAAATGTTGTAGAGAATAGAGAGAACTTTGAAAGTTCACAAAGGAAATGAAGTAGAAGCTTTAGCGTAGAAGAGAGTGAGAGACACAAACACAAATCTGATTTTCCATGTCATCACAGTCAATATTTGACTACAGCTAAATATACACAAAACATTTATTTTGTATAGTGATGATGAGAGAGAGAGAGAGAAGAGACTCAATGTAATTAATATCACTGACGCTTTTGTGGCTATGTATGCATTACTACTAAAGAGAATCTTATATGAGCAAACACAAATGACTAACAAAAATACGAAATGCACGAATGGATTTTAATAGATATTTATAACTGCTCTAGGCTTTTTTGGGGTTTCACTACTGAAATAATATCATTTGAATAGATATACATACATGAATGTAATGTAATGCATAAGGAAGAATAATAACTTTTATAATATAGAATAATGCTGAAAACAATTAGAGCATTGGGGATTCCAACTTTCTTAGCATTCTTTTGAATCTCTATAAGACTTCTTTTCATTCTTTCCGCTCAACTTTCCACATTTGACTGTGAACAACAACAGAGAGCTACTGCTCAAGGAATTACATGATTATTATTCCATAATGAACAAAAGGCTAAAGGGAATTAAATAGCTATTTTGGGTTTTCCTTCAAGACGTTATTTCTTACTAGTCGTTATCTGCATAATCCTTATTTTCACATTCCGCACTGTGGCATAAATTCTGAATAGTGAATGAAGTAGAACCTTCAAACTTTTAGTAAGCTCAGAAAAGGCAACTGAAACAGTAACTTATAATATTATTTAGAACTGCATTGAATAATAATCGTGGTTACTTTGTACTGAATTTCTAGAGACTGCACAATTTAGATTCATATTAGTAAGCATCGTGATGAAAGTGCTAATCAGCGTAATATAGCACCGTGTAGTATATATTTGAAAGTTAAGTATAAGCTTATATGTAACTAGTAGTAGAACTTTTAGGAATGTTCACACCTTTCTCTCTCTCTCTCTCAACAAGTCCTAAATTAGAATTCTACACGCATGTAGTAGTAAGCAGAATATACCTGAAGAAGAGAGTAGACACATACTTTACGACGTGACAAGACAGTATCGATTAATACAAACCAGATGCTTCTCAGTTGATAAAATAGTTAGTAAAGAGCCAACTTTTTTGTAAGAACTAATCTATTATGCTAAAACCCTCTAAGGAGTTGTCCTTTTCACTGCTGTATACAACATCTTTTATAAATAGAAAATGCATTCAGCACTCTTAGAATTGAATTTATTTGCAAGTGAAAGTAGTAAAGTTTTAAAAAAATTGAGTTGAAGAAAGTTGATCCGTAATTTTTCATATTATTTACAATTTAGTGTTAATAATAAAATTTTGAGTGGTTTTTATCACAATAATTTATTACTACTATTCTTTGCACACAGTGTTGATGATAAACATTGTGTATGTAGTTTCATCACTGATTCTCATTTTCTACACACACTTCAGTTCTCACGACAAGAATAATGATAGTCTTATAGAATAGAGATTCTTAATATTCTAATAAAACCATTGTCTCAAAACTTTTTATCTCATAATACAAAATGAGAATAAGCCATATATTTAGTGCGTAATACTCAAGTACTGATATAAAACCATGAGTGAGAAAATGAAAAATCTAAAATGAAATGAAAAGTTAATTAAACTTGGCATTTTTATCTCTTTAAGAGTTCACGAGAGAATAAAAAAAGATGATAATATGTAGACGGCAGTAACGGTTTTTATATATATTGTACAATGAATAGTAGAATGGAGAAAGGAGTATGTAATAAAACATAAAACTAGAAAAGAAAATTACACAGTCGGCTGATGTGGTGCTAGCTTGCTACTTTCTCTATTCCACAAAAAAGGTGAAAGTAGGTCATTTCTGTGTTACATTAAATATTAGTTAGACTTACAAATAGCTTGCGGGATATTATATATAGTTGGTTGGCAGACAAAAGTGTGCTCATAATTCATAATTACATTGTGATCCTTGTTTCCATTTATACTTTAAGGGACACTCTTCTTCTGTACTGTTAAATAAATTACTAGTAGTGTTATAACAAAGTAGGTATCAAATCGGAAACGAAATATGTCATTATGTCATTCACTAAATAGGAAGGTCAACAATACAAATCATGGCGTCTATCATATTTCTGAAAATCTCAAGGTTTCAATAATGACATTGAACATCATCCCAATTTTGATAAAAAGAACATTTTCGAAAGCCGACAGATGCATTACTTTACTCTCTCTGTAAAATAATATGTATATAGTGTCTCGACATCATCCTACATACATAAGATTTCGTCAAGCAGAAAATTGTTGTTGGGAAAAAGTACAATCTACCCGCATGCAGGATCCAATGTACTCATCCAACCGAAACATTGCATATCTCAAATAGTCATCATATTATGTAGCATATATATAAGACATGATATGATGAAAAGAGTAAAGAGCATATAAGACAAAGCTCATGCTAAATAAATGCATGTGTAAATAGCGGCTCAAAATGTAGCATCATGCATGGACGAAATAACATGAGACATATGACCATGATACAATTTTACTGCATCATATCAACAGCAGCACACATCCGTTTCCGATCTATAATACTTTATATAGCATGATGCACAAACATAGAGTTACTATATCATATGTAATGATGATTGGTTAACAATTTTTGTTGAAGGATGCGCATGTTTTATTTATAAGAATTTATTAGAGTGAAAGTTTCTATACGACCACAACGCATCATTAATTAATATTATAATTTTGATTAACTACAATATTAACGTTGTTGAAAGTCCTTGAGTATTTATAACTTCAAAGCCAATCATTTTTAATACAACGGCCCAATTGAAATTATGACTCAACACTTAGATGTTGCCTAGAATTGGAGGATGTAAGGCTCATAATTATCTTCATTTGTCTAAATAACGCAATAAATAAATCACTAACAAAATATTTACAGTATTCGAAATAATTTCGTAAAGGAATTTAGAGAAGCTTTCTAAAGTAATCTGAAAGTTATATATTGACAGTGAAAGTTTGAACTGATCAAAGTGAAATCTTCTCTGATCCACTACGACCATACTAAGTTTCAGATTTCCACAAGGACATTCGGTTTATGAATTTGATAATCTTTCTACCCTTATAAAACTCATATAAAATCTAATTGAGTACTGATTTCATAATTGAGAGAAAAGTGAGAGCACTACTTACTTTCACTACTCGATGAGTTTATAAAATAGATAGATAGTATATATAGATTCCTTCAGTAAACATAAAAAACAGAATCTTTGAAGTGATAGCAAGGACAGATATATAGCGAAATATGATACAGCTTTCAATATATTAAATATCTTGTGCAGACCTTATGCTATATCATGAGAAGTAGCAGAATTGAAGGACATTTATATTTGCAACTTGAAATCTGAGTAGTAACCTTTGAAAATCATATCTACAGGTATATAATAAAACCTGAAGGAATTTCTGTGACTTTTTTTTTTATCAAATATTATATTTCATTAAAAATCAACCGTTTGCTCATTACATGAAAATTTTCCACTTTGAAAGTTTTTGGGAAATTTCCTAACCTATTACTTTAAAAGACGCTAATTAAGAAGGAAGTATGGCCTAAATTTAATGGAATGTGCATATTTTATATATAATGTAGAGATACGTAAAATGTCAGAGACAGCTTGTATTCCAAAACTTGAGATACATAATACACTCAATATGAATTCAAGGAAAATATATATCTACTACAAAGTTCAATGGAACGAAAGGAAATAAATGAGAGTAGAAGAGAGCTTCTTCTTTACAAAGTTTTCTTGTCTATTTCAATTTACATCCGCTGCATCCTTTCCAATTTCAAACTCTCTATTTCTCAATATATTAGCTCAATTCCAAATTTCTATTCAAGTCTACTCTACTTTTACTCAACATCACAACAACTTTATTGTTTTGTCTAAAGAAGAGAGAGAGAGAAAGACTCCACTTGTTGTTTTCAATCGATTAACTATGAAAGAATGACCATCTAACTACTACAGAGCTAAATTTCTTAGAATATTATATATATATAATAGAATAGCCTAGAGAAAGCGGATATATTGAAAGTTGATATTTTCTGTGACACATCCTGTCTTCTGTGTATACAAAGTGAAAGTCATACTTGTGACATTAGGAAATTACATTGTGTAAATCAGCTGTATCCTGCTTTCTCTTACAACTTTCACTATACTATCTATGTGTCCTAAAAGATATAAAGCCTACTATACTACTAAATAATTCAAAGAAAGTTTCTTCTCATATATATTCCAAAAACTACAAGTACAATAACTTGATGATAATATTACTACAGCAAATTACCACCAGTCTGATGAAATTCTGTGAAAATGGAGCGGATATTGCGATGTCACAGGTGGTTACATAAGAAACCACCTGACGCACTTTTCGTCGCTTTCTTTCTCTCAATTTTTGTGGTTTAGATAATATAAATGTACAAAGAAAAGCTTGAGTGCAGAAGATCTTGTTATCAGATAAAAGAAAATATTTTTCATTATATTTCACAACTGCTACAACCTATATCGAAAAAAGTTTCCATCTATGTATTTATTTTTACTTCCGTTTATTATCGTACCTATTATCCAGACAATTACTTACGATCGTGATCTCATCTGTCGACTTTTCACGTGTGTCATCACTGTTTCTATGGCAATAACATCGCTGTCAATTATATCGCTAAATCGCAGTACTTTTGAATTT
>VCNE01011173.1:0-12885 GCA_009869805.1 Oncopodura yosiiana
TTTCACTTTTCACCTATTTTAAAGTGGTGAAAAATTTCGAAATATTTCAATTTTTTTCACTTTTCACTTTTCAGTGAAAAATTTCACTTGCAAAGCTTGACTGTATATAATTAACAGATAACACAATTCCTTATAAAAAGGCAACTTTCACGTTAAGTATCATACAGTGCAGTAAATCAGTCGAGCTCAGCTATACTCTAAAACAATGGACAACAACAATAAGAAAGTGCTTTTATCTTTACTATTTCTTTCTATTATTTCATTCTCTAGTCAAGCTTCTTCTCAAGTAGTGAAATCGTCTTCGACTCAGGTAGAAAATTATTCAATTGGTGGACACACTGTAGCTAACTACAAAACATTACAATATTCAGGACACTTCTCTGGTAGTAGACACTGATGTTCATTGGAATAATCTTGTTGGTGCTGCTGCAACAAATTGTGCTTATGCAGAAAGACTTGAAGATTTGGCTTCTGATACAATAAATGATTTTGGAGGAACTGGTTTTTGGGCTGCCAATGGCTCCCTAAGTTGCACATTCACCATGCCAGTTTTTTAGGACAGAGGTGCAATGAGATTTGCTCGAGTTGTTGGCTTTGTCTCACCTGGAGAACGACTTTGCATTATAAGAAGATACCAAGGCACCATTATTCAACCCGTAACTTGCATTACAGAGAGTAACCGTTGGACAGAAGCCATTGCAAGAATTGATCCTAGCAGGACAGATGTAAGTGTGCGTTAGTTAAAGTCAGCATATTTTCTTATAAAAATAATTATAATACAGGAAGTGGAACTCAGCCTAAGTTATATTAATTCAACCTCACGTGCCATATTAGACACTCTATACGTCGGTGTTCACTTTGAATTCCAAGGAGTTATTTACGACCTGGACACCAAAGAAGACTTTGACTACGTTGAATCTTTTGGTCTTATATCCTCCAACTGTCACTACAGCTACCATCCTGAAGATCTTCCAAGTCGTTGTCAAGTGGCAGCGAACCTTAGTTGGTATTCCTACAGAGAATTTTGGTCTAGTTGTCACAGCGTGAGTTGTACAATCAACTTAAGTATGAAAGACGCGAGGAACAGAAGTTTAACAGTTGTTGACGCCAGAGGCTATACTTCAGGAAACACGCCTTCAATTTGCTTAACTCAAAGTTTCCAAGGAGCCATTTTACCACCGCCAATTTGTCTTGTGGAAGATGGAATTCCTTGGGGACATGAGCGCACTCTTATAGGTTATGGGGTAGAGGTAAGTAAATTCATTAAAAGTTTGACATTGTAATAAAGAATCGTTTAGTAGGAAGTCTCACTTACAATTGGTCGCTGGAACTCGACAATTTTTGGTTTGATCGATCGACTCAGTCTAGAGTACTCTCCAAGAGTAGGTTTTGATCAGTTTGAGACAGAAGCTGAGTGGACGGTGTATGAATTAGCGGGATTGGGAACTACTAATTGTAGTTATAGTCACAAGATTCCTGAGCTGCCATCAAGTTGCGCAATAGGAGCTGCAGATGGCTCTTATACATATTACACCACTGGTGTTTGGATCCCATGTGAGCAAATGGAAGCAACGTGTACCTTCAATTTAAATACTAGCTTAATGTCTCCTGCTCCAAGTAGACTATACTGGAAAGGACTTGTGTCAGGGAGTGGGAGATTATGTGTCACACAAAAGATCGGAGGGGCACCTGTAGGCTCACCAGGATGCTTAGAAGAAAACATTGGCAATCCTTACCTATCAGCCAATGTTCACCTTATTCCGGGGGTTGAGGTATATTTTTAAACCAGAGTATTATAGTAGATAAGTGTGGTACTGAATTCAATGTTTGGGTGTTGTAACAGGAGGTCACTATAAATTTGAACTTCAAAAATTCCATGGAGTTCACATTGTTGGATACATTTTGGTTTTACTATTTATAGTGCTAATTGTTGAAAATTATGTAATATGTGCATCTATTGTAGATATATTTTGATCAATATTAAATGTGATTCTTGCTATAAATAATTTGCATATTGTATCATTGTCATTGTGTAGAGTTAAATGCTTCTAAAAGGTGAATTATGTCGTTATTCCAAATGACATCTTTGTTTTCTGAGGCAAATTTTTACTGATGGCAAATATTTTCTGATGAAAATAGGGACCTTAATAAGCTGGTATAAGACGCTAGTGCAATCATCGTAGTATATATGTATAGTGACATAATACGGAGACTATTTAAACTCATTGTGATGCTGCCGATCATTTTTTTGGGTAACATTTGTTTACAAATTGGAAGCAATATATGAGTCTGGAATTTACTAGACAATTACTATGCTCAGGAGCTACAGAAAGAAATGAAGAACATTTATAATAGTCTGAATGCTAGTAATTATGAAAAGAATGAGGTGACGTTGACTTCAATGATTCATATTGAGCCTGTAATGATATTTACAACATTTGGTTTGCTATTTTCATATTTTGTGTTAATTATTGAATGTTTTAATAAATTTGAGGGCTGTCTATCACTAATTGGTTAGCAACTTAAATGTTTGAATGGAATGGAAGATTTCAGAATTCCTTTGTAGAGTCACACCTCTTAAGATTATCAGCTATGGCTTTAGAAAGGAGGTTAAAAAGCATAAATCTTAAAGCCTATCTCTAGAGCCGTCGCTGATAATCTTATTTTGCAAAGAAATTCTGTGGTCTCTGTTCTTATATGAAATTTTGTTGTTAACCACAGTAGTGATAGATAAATGTAGTTATATTCATATTTATAATCTTCACAAAATCACTCTCGAATGCTCATTCCTTATCATATAAGTCTGCGGTAAGAGACGATAAGATGGTAATCCAATAGAATAAATTCCACAAGAAGCCCATAACTGATGACCATTTTGCCCATGTAAAATATCATGTCTAGTTATATTCATCTCTATAAAATTAATAGCCTTCTTCTCAAGTACAACAGTGTACTCATAGCTTAGTGTCTTTTGATAATGATTACGATTTGTTTCATTACGAAAGGCCATGACTGCCTTTAGAAACTCATCACTAGGAATAATTCCTCTATGAACTTTCTTATTGTAGGCTTCTAATAATTTGCTGCTCAATATAAAAAAGTTGCGATCTTCTTCTACAGCAGTTGACAACCCAATGCTTTGGTAGGATTTTAATATTATTTCTAGATTATTATAGGATGAATTGTAAGATAGCCCAAGTTGAACTTGTGATGTGCAATTGACACTAGTGATGTAGTCATTATTGTCAGTTTGGTGGATGTTGCTGCAATTGGCGTTCGATATAGGATGCCACTCAAGAGAAAAAGTACAGGATTGAGGTATGCTTTGAATTTGTGAACAGTTGATATCAATATCTTGTAGTATAGTGTTCCATTCTACACCAAAAAGAAATTAATGGAATTCTTCTTGCAATTAATTTACTTAATTACCATTAACATCGTCGTCCCGACTGAACAGCTCATGAACATCAGTTCTACCTCCAGTAATAAGTTGTCCATCAGGACAAAATTCACCAATACTAAAATTTCTTGGGACAGCATAGCTTCCCTCATTATTAGCAAATCGAACTTTTACTCCTGTACCATTTTCTTGTTCATTGCCATTAGAACCATCAGAGCAAATTAAAGTTGCATTAAGAACATGAGTATCTTTGCCACTTCCACTTCCTAAAGTTCTTCCAAAGAACTGTGTTGTAACATTGAGTAAAAGTCCAATTCCAAATCCATTAGTACACTCTTGAGCATCAATCCACTGGCCGTGTTTTCCAAAATCTAATATTACTTTTGAAATGTCATTGGATAATTTATCAGAACAGATTAGCTGAAGACCAGTTATAATTTTAATTAGCGGAGAAGCTGAGAAGGAAGAAGAGATTGTTTCTAATTCTCCATTATTTGTTGTAGCAAATTGAACGCGATGACGTAGAGCTACAGTAGCATGACCGGGTTGACAACGATATTGATTTATCCAGTCGTGAATTAGACTGTAGCCTACAAGTAAATTGTAACTAGCACTTAAAACTACGATGGAAGAAGAAGCCAGAAATGTAATAAGTACGGAGAATAAATACATTTTTGATGTGTGTTATTAAAGCGTATTTAGTATATAAATGAAATTATTGGCATGCGTTTAAATTTTGAAGACCAGCGACAGATTTCCAAGAATTTTATGTATTTTTATTTTATGTATTTCATTTGACTGATAGCATCAGAAATAATGTTTTAGTGATGTCTCTCATGTGTAAACATTTGAGGATATTTGGTTTAATGGTAAAGCATGTTTTTTTAGAAGAGCAAGATTCTAGGTTCGATTTCCAGCTAGAGCAAGTTTTTCTTTCGCTCAGTTTATCTCAATAACGAAACATTTTATAAAAATGGCCTTGTTTGACAAAATGGTATGTTAGAAAATAGATTATAAATATTACAGTTATTGAAGTACACTAAGACAACTAACAATAAGTAAGTTGTAATAGACATGAAAATCGTGTCTTCAGTTTGTAAATAAATTATTAGTACAATGTCAGCAAACTGTAGTAATACTTAAATATATACCTAAATTTTAATATTTATGTAGCCCTCTAGTTCAACACACTTTGTAGACCTTAAATACTTGTACTGAAATATACTTACAATGTACCTTTCGCTATTAAAAGTCTCACTGAATGAACAAGCTACGAAACAGGATGACATGTACTAATTGCTACCTTGAAATCCTAACAGCTCAATTTACTTTCTCAGTGACATGACATTGGAACCAAACAAATCGCAATTTCTGAACAAAATTCAGTCTCAGATTCAAGTGCAGAATTCATTGAGAAAAATGTTGTCCAAGAAAACCTTTCGTCTTCTTCAGATTGCCACAACATTTAATTTCTATTCTTGCTGTGGTCCTTGGAAATGGAATTCTGTAGAGAAGCGAATTGAGTTTGTTGACTCTTCAGCAAGATATTTACTTTGCCTCTGTACACTAATTGTTTCTTCGAGCTACGTTTTATTTATGGGATGGGGAATTTTACATACTTTATTTTTTGCTGATGATTACTCTGCATCTTATTTTATACAAATGTTGTATAATTTTGTTAGTTATCAACTTGGAGTCTATCTACAAATCCAAGTTTTTTTCCGGTGGAAAGAAACTTCACTTTTTATTAATGAGTATATAAAAATTTATGCGGAATTTACAGGTAACTTAAAAAACTTTAATAATTACAAAGTCTAAAATCATATATTAAATAGAAAAATACCTACTGAAAAAATACCATAAGAAACGAACTGGATGTGAGAAATTCCTCAGTATCTTTTTATTTCTTGGATGCTCTATTTGCCTGCAGAATTTCGTACTCATATTCAAGAGACCTGAACGGTACTAACAAATGATTTTATTCTAGTTTAAATCTTTATTGGTACAATTTTTTTTCAGTCCATATTTCTTTACATCATTACTGGAGAATCCAAGACATGCGACACTTTTGCAGAAACTACCTTACATATTTTTTCAAGTTTGGACTTGGTGTTGTACGTGGAGCCTCACTTTTTTCTTTTGCTTTAATATTTTTGCTTTTACATATCCAAGTTTGTTGATACTACGAGAATTGAGGTGGGATTTAAGTTTTATTAATTAAATAATTATTTATGATATATTACAATTTAAAATGCAGAGGCGACAAACGATTCAGAGACAGACTAGTTGGACATTTGACCAAAGCCAAATTGCGTGAGCCTGAAGCTTTCTCTGTGCAAATTCGTCGTATGCAATTACTACAATTGATTTACAATCAAGTAATGGCTCCGTGGTTATTTCCAACTCACAAAAGTGTCGTAAGTTTATTTCAGTGAAGTGTGTTTTATGATGTAATAACATTTTTGAGATTTTTTGATATTAAGGTCACTTCAGTTTCTATATTGGCAATTTACGGTGCAGTGAAAATTGAAGGTATACAATTGTATAGTAATTAGTAAAGTGATTTAGTGAACGTTAATTAATTGAGATTAATTGTTATTTAGGTCCAAGAGGAATCATAATGGGATTTACAGCTTTCATTGGTTTAATGTACTTGTCAGTAGTTTGCAGAAAACTTGGACAATTTTATGAGTGCTCTTTAGAATTGTTACAATCTTGGAGAGGAGGAACATGTTATAAAGACAAATGCGGTTCACTTTACATGAAAAAATTTGTAAAGTCTATTCGACCTTTAACAGCTAATATTGGATTTTATTATTTTATGCAAAAGAATACTGTTGTCACTGTGTGGAATCTTGTTATCAACTTTGCTATTAGTTTATTGCTATCATTTTAAATTATAATATTCAGATTTACTGATTTACTTTAATGCAAACAAAATATTATGTGATAAGAGTAGAGTAGAAGAATAGCGTACAAGTGCACGTAAGGCAGAAATGCTATAGAGTATGAATGTAGCAATTTTGACACTGTTGTCATCATAATTTTAACACTAAATCTAAAATATTAATGTTGCTCTATGCAAAATACTACTCCTAATAATATTTATTAAATGTAAATGTAATTTATTAGCAGTGTAGTAAGTACTCTGTGTTGGGAGATGAGAGAAGAGGTGACAAGTCAATAAAAAATGAGATGAGTAAACTGGTGGAGTGTGAGTTGAGAGTAGAGAAAAGGCATCACTCTTCTGTACCTGCAGGACGAATAAATCTTTCGCCTTTTACTAAAGATTTCCGTGCTGGTGCAGATTCTTATGAGTTTTTAATATTTTTGGAAAGCCTGCCGAAAGGTAGGCGTATGATGAAATCAAAAAATAATTTATAATTTTCAGGTAATGTGACACACTTTTAAAAAGAGTGAACGTTGCTTCGAGTGCAGAACCAAAATTTATTTGAATAAATGACACTCAATTTAATACCAAAACTTTACATTTACAACATAGGTTTCATAACTTTATCCAAAGCATCACGTATCATTTTACTAATCTCAGGATTAACTTTATCAAAGCAATTAACCAACACTCTTTGCCTTATAGACTCTGTAGTCATTTTCAAATGATTAGCTACATTATCAGCTAATCTCTCTCTAGCATCTGGTGCCAATTGTTCTTTCCAGAAAAGATCAGCTTGAGAAAATTCATCATCATCAACACGATCAACTCTCTCAACAGTTCCATTGACAATAAATGTTGATTGTTGTGCTTCACGAATATCAGGACTGACTCCGCCAAAAGAATTAGGAAAGTAATTAGGAGATGCTCCTCCACTAAAAATACATCCTTGACCATCACGTGAATAACTTCTTACTGGAGAATGAGCTCTATTAATTGGCAATTGGGCAAAATTTGTTCCAAGTCTGTAGCGTTGTGCGTCACTTATTTAATAGAAAACCCAAAATTAAATTGTTAAAGAGTTGTAAGTAAAAAAAAGTTAGTTTTAAATACCTATAAGAAAATGATCGACCTTGTAGTAAAGGATCGGGACTCATTTCTATACCTGGAACTAAATCTCCAGGATCAAATGCTGACTAGAAGAGAAAATTTGCTCTTTAATAAACAATTTAATAGCATATCCAAAAGATTAAAAAATACCTGCTCAACTTCAGCAAAATAATTCAAATGATTTCTATTTAGAATAAATCTTCCAACAGGTATTAATGGATAGTCTTTCTCCAACCATAATTTAGTAGCATCAAATGGATTATATTTATATTTGTCAGCTTCTTCTAAAGTCATTATTTGAATGTACATTGACCAACTTGGAAATCTTCCTTCAGTTATAACATTAAATAATTGTCGAATAGAATAATCAGGATCTGTGCCAGCTATACGAGTAGCTTCTTCACGAGTGAAATTTTTTAACCCTTGATCTGTTTTCCAATGAAATTTTACAAAGTGAGCTTTTCCTTCGGCATTCACTAATTTGAAAGTATGGACACCTAGATTTTAAGAAATAGTTTATTAGTATAACGTAAATGTTGCATTCTTAAAATGAGATTTAACCTGCTCCATCCATGTGGCTGTAAAATGACTTAAGATTAAAGATATATTTTTTAAAGTTTTTAAAGTTAAATTGTGATTAATTACATGAAACCATCAGGAAATCCTAAATCTGAGAAGAGCATCACAGTGTGAAATGTTGATTCTGGGCGAAGGCTATAATTGATAGAAGGAAAGAAAGTGTTTTATAATATGTACTAGAAAAATGTTAATGCAATTAAATACCTTATAAAATCCCAAAACATATTTGCGTCTTGCAAGTGAGTCTGAAAATTTCGAGATCCATATAAGTTGCATATAGATTGATACAGAATAGGAAAAAATACCTGTGGGTTTCTTTTACGAGTGTGTACAAATGATGGAAATAATATTGGATCACGTATAGGAAAAACTAAAAGAAATAATTGAGCATTAAAATATATTATGCACATCATAAAATCATATCTGACCTGGTAAATTATTTCCAACAAGATTCCAATTTCCTTCATCAGTATAAAATTTCAAGGCAAAACCTCTAAAAATTTAGAATGTAGTTTATCCTAACTTTATCACTTTGTCATAATAATATGTCTACCTTGGATCATGAGCCGTGTCTGCTGAGCCACTTTCTCCTCCAACAGTTGAAAAACGAACAAACATCGGTGTCTTTTTTCCAACGTGAGAAAATAGTTTTGCTTTAGTCCATTGAGTGATATCATGAGTAACTTCAAAAACCCCATGAGCTCCACCTTAAGAAAATCTCTAATTAAAATCTAGATATATTAAAACATTAATTTTTACCTCCTTTAGCATGGACTACTCTTTCAGGAATACGCTCACGATCAAAGTGTGCAAGATGCTCAATAAAATTTGTGTCCATAAGAGCAATTGGACCTTTTTCACCAACTTTTAGTGATGCTGTCAGACTTGGCACTGGACATCCTAAATTATTTGTAGTTTTGGCTGTGCCTCCTCCACTGTATCTTACTGATGCAAATCTTGCCCAATCTGGTAATTGGTTAAGACTCACATCTTTTTGGCTCAAGGCACCAACTATTAGACAAAATTATCACATCACATAATTACTCAGCATAGCTAACACCTATTAATTTATTTCCAAACTTACCAATAATAAAACTGAAAAGGCACAGTGCAATAAATTGTCTCTCCATTTTGTGACTGAATCTACACACAGAGCTCTCTAAACTATTACTGGACCAAAGTCTCAACTTCTATATACCTCTAAAACAATACCAATAGTGTGAACTGAACGTCAAGGTTGTCAATGTCAATGTCTGTCATTTTCCTCTCTATTCTATTTGTTGTTGAAAGCATGTTGCGTACTAAGCAATTAAGGTTTTATATAGTAGCAAAATCCCTACTCTAATGATCTCCACATATATTTAGTATTCATAATTGTATATCTGGAAAGAACGTGCTGAGCTGTTTGTTTACCTCTATAGTCTACAGACGCATGTTTGTTACAACACTACTTTTATCATTAACACTAATGAGTTTAGTCTTAAATATTTTCTTCGTATCATAAAATAATACTTATATTGTACGTATGACACTTCTGCTCTCTCAGCATGCTACACACAAGTGTTGTCGCAATGGACATATTTCAAAGTGATGTACTTTGTCAACCTTATGGCCTTCATTGATTTAGAATTT
This sequence comes from Oncopodura yosiiana, assembly GCA_009869805.1. Lineage (NCBI taxonomy): Eukaryota > Metazoa > Arthropoda > Collembola > Entomobryomorpha > Oncopoduridae > Oncopodura > Oncopodura yosiiana. The sequence goes on from VCNE01011173.1 coordinate 9,612, forward strand.
TATTGTCGCTTCACACTCATATACTATATAGACTCTTCAACACATTGAGCAAAGAAATTTTGACAAATGTAGCATGTCTCACGCAATATTGGAATAGTTGATCTATAAGGTTTTTATTGTACTACTTTTATAATACATTGAACAATGTATATTCTACAGTGGACTCTGTCTATAACGTAAATCTAAAAATTTTCAATTTTCTACGTTATAGACAAACTCTCTCTATACCGTAATTTGGAGAAAAATTGCATAATTTTCGTCATAAAGAGAGTCATCATTTTATTTACTATTTGTTTATGAACATGACTAGTTAATGTGGTGCTGAACAACAAGTAAAGCTTTACGACATAATAAAAGTTTTCCAGATATTTAACATTAGAGAAGGTTTGTCAAAAACAGAAAAAGCCTATAAGGTAAGGTGGCATTTTGAGCCAATTTACGTTATAGACAGAGCAATTTTTCATAAATTGGCTTTAAATAGTTACGTTATAAGCGGTTTTTCGTTATTGACAAATCCGTTATAAGAAGAGTGAGCGCAATGTATTAACATAGGAAATTGGTCGGGAGACTGAGATTTTTACGTTATAGACAGATTTACGCTATAAAGAGTTGCGTTATAGAGAGAGTCCACTGTATATTCCAATTTTCAAAAAAAACATAACTTCTTACACCCCAAATGTTAACATAAGATTTATAAACTCATTAAGAACAGTAGCAAAGAAATCCATTGCAGTTTCTCTTGTAATAGTAAAAAATATACTAATATGAGCTGCTAACGGTTGAATAGCTTCAAGCTCTAGAACTTGATATCTCTTTTTACATTTTGATTTCAAATTACAAATCAATTCTTCACAAACTGATGTAACAGAATGAGCTGAGTGTATTACTACAAAAGTAAATGGAATATCAACTAGAAGAAATGCTACAAAGACTATCAAAAGTATTGGATTATTTGCATGAAAACATTGAACACAAAGATACATCATCATTATAATAACAACAGCTCCATAACAAAACATTGATGGTCCTACTAAAGATCCATAAATTCTTTCAACCTCAAGATAAATATGTCGAAATCTTTTGAAATAGTTGTACACAATTTCACGTTGTTCCTCTGTTTCAATTTCAAGCGTCCTACAAATAAAATATACAATATTAATTTTCTACTTAAACATTAATAATTCAAAAGCAAGTTTGAAAAATAAATTACATAAGTTTATGTAGAACGAGATATCCAACAATATTAATTTCGACTCCGAATGACAGAGTGAATGTAATTGCTGGAAACATTGCAAAGACAATCATATAAGAGTCAATTAAATATATTCCATAGTCTGCAATAGTGTCAACAATTGAGGTACTGTTGTGGCCATTTGTGAAGTAACGATATAAGTTTTGAATTGAATGTTGGTTATCTACAACAGGGAGAATTGTTAAAATGGCTCCAGTGCCAATGATAGTCATTGCTAGAAGGAGTTGAGTTATGAGTTGAAATGATTTCTTTAGTTTCAAATGTTTTTCTATAGAAAAGATAAATATTTATTTAAATGTATGTATTTAGTTGTTACAAATAATAGTACAGCCTGTAAAATATTTCACTTACCACAATAAGATCTCATTTCCATGCTACGGTTAAAAGCCCCGATAAAGTCATCAAGAAGTAAAATATGATTTAAATGACATAAAATTGATACCAGACCAAAACTAAAACTAAGTAGATGAGCTATTGTTAGAAATGTAGGTTGTGCTATTCTAATCAAAGCTAAGTATCTATTATAAATAAGTACTCCTACTCTAACACTAATATAGATTACCATAAGCCAAAATTGCAATAAGAAGATTCTATATTGAGATTTTGTGCACATGTGAAATCTTTGGGTTTTAGTATTCCATCGAAATGGAAAGAGACAAAATGGACTACAGATTCCAATATTTAGAAGGTATCTTGTAGGAATATTTTTACTGTAACTTACAATAGATTTTAGAAAAGAAGTAATGTTTGAAGCAAATGTTTTTGAAGTTTTGGTTTCCTTTTGAGTAGACATGCTTGTTTACCTTGCAAAATCTTGTATAGTTTTAAACATCAACATTGATCAATTTTTTCAACAAGGGTCGAAAAATGTCGCATGTTGGTATTATTCGATTTGAAATATAATGAATATTTTATGATCTATACGACAAGCCAATTTGGAGAAAGTATTATTACATCATTAATCCTTGCTCTGTCTATAATGGCTACTCGCATTTATTAGACTATGAGTTACTGGAAGATATCAAAGATCTTGAAATTATTATTTAACATCTGATACTATCTCATTTGTTTTGGAATCAAAAAGGTGATATTTTTATACAGCTACGGTAGCTGTATAGATAGAAAATTCCCATAGAAGTACATTATAGACAGATTCCACTTTAATTTCAAAAGTTGATTAGGTTGCACAGACAATATGCTCAAGAAAAAATGTTGACTAAATTATTCAGAAGCTCTTACATTGTACATTGCAAATATTACTGATCAATAAGCATATTCTTATTAGTTTGGGCCATTATTTAATAATCCAGAGCCAGGTTCTAAACAATAACTTTCTACATGGACAAGTTAACTTGCTAAACTCACATTATGTAAATCAGCAAATCTATTACTATACCATATGAATAAGCTTCCAAATTAATCCACTCTATAAATTCATCCAATTGGATATAATTTCGCTTAACCTTTTGTTGGCTACTAATATAATATAATCGCACTCAACTGTACCAAAAACATATGTAAAGATGCTTGGAGAATTTTTTATGTTCATTTTCTTTGCATAATGAGTTTGCTGTGGATTATAAACATCATAGTACATACACTTGTGTTCAATTAGCATTATGATGTGAAGCAATTAGAAAACTGCATATAATCTGTAAAAAGTTTTAGGTTACGTCAAACATGCAAAAGTAAACGGATTCTATATGGGTACCCTACGTTCTGGTATTCATGTTTTCATAATTAATATGCCTCATTGTAACTTCCTCAAGTCATAAAATTAAACAATGTTTTTGTCATGAAATTGTATATCTTTTCATTATGGAACTCCTTACATTCTACAATAATAAAAATGAATTGAATTTTAGTCTATACTAGTATCTGCTCGGGTGCTAAAGCACCCGGCAGAGTTTATTAATCAGTAAGTTGATGATGACACCATAGTTTTTGGTCCAAATGGACTACAAACTCGATAAAACAAACCAGAGGTATGCAGACAAACAGAAAAACGATATATTGGCGGTC